>CAJVPN010001996.1:0-10699 GCA_910592215.1 Entrophospora candida
GATCGATTATGCAGATAGAGTATCAAATTTGAATTTCTTCCTTTACATTGATATACAATCAGAGAATATGGAAAAGACACTCAACTATTTCATACCCGCGTTTAAGAAAAATATATGCATGGTATTCCTTCCGATTTTCACAATGAAGTAATGGTTAAGGAATTCATTGGAGATAGTGTTGGTCACCAAAACTATTTTGAAGAGATGAAAGTCAAAACTAAAATTAAAAATTATATGTCAAAATTAAATCAAAAATCAATAGTCAAAAATCAATAGTCAAAAATCAAAACTAGTTGAAATAATCAAAATTAATTTGTTACACTAAATCTAATTCTCGTGTTCTTTCATTTTTTATTTTTTTTTTTTATTTGTTTGGGAAAAAAGCACATAACCCTCGTTTCAACGGAGTGGCTAGACATATTAATATATAAAAATTTCATTTAAAATCCGCTGAAGCAAGGGTTATTCTGTATTAGTATTCAAATCATTGCCCGTTATAATGAGTTGATTGACAAATAAATCGTTTAAATTTATATAATATTAATATCAACATAGTGATTGTGAATCAATTGAAGATTACCGAAAATTTATATATATTATATAATTAATGATGATTTAAAAAAAATAAAAAAAAAAATTCTATACATTAATTGAAAATGCAAATAACATCAATGATAAATTGATATTATGGCATGAATGCGAAAGGAAATGAAGAAATATACACATTTCTTCTTTAATGCAAAATAATTAGATGGATTCCATTTAATAATATACAAATACATAATAATAAAAAATAATTAACCTAAAGCTATTCTATTTGTTTAATGATTAATCTAGCTAGATCCGTAAAAAATCATTATTAAAAAATAATGTCCTACGTAAGTGATGATACAACAAAAAATTAATTACTTCTTTACGATATCTGATACATTCAAACAAGGTGTTGATGGGTCAGCGCAAAGGTCTCCAAAAATTTTTACCCACGATAGTCTTGAATTACTTAGCAAAACCAATAAAAGTAGCGTAAATGCTACAAATGCACCAGAAATCCAAAAGTATCAACGAGCTAGAAACCGGATATTTTTGCCACGTATTCTTATAATTTTGAATAATAGTGAAATCACATTATTTAGTGTCCATGCCTCACATAACACGGTCAGAAAATCTAAGTTAAAACGATATAATTCTACTTGAATGAATCTTTACATGTATTTATTATATTGTAGAAAAATGGTTAGTTTGAATTATAATTTGGAATAAATTCATTACAATTATTTATATTCCATTTGTATAAAATTTTTAAAAGACTATTTGGATCAAACAATCAATTTGAATGTTAGAATTATCAAATTTATTAGCAAGTAATTCAATATCTTTATAGTTCGATTTTTACTTCATGGTCCTATTTGAATAATTTGGGATTTCTATTTGAATAAGGGTTTATATTGAACGGATAATTCGAATATGGAATATGATTTCCATTCATTAGACTTAAATCAGTAAACTTGAATTTATAATTAACAAAAAGAAACCATTGTTTTTTTCTATAACTGAGATTGTTCAGTTATTATTATTAACGCAAATAACACAAACTTGATTATTATTATTTCTAAACCGGGTTGCCATTTACAGATTTGAATCATATGACACAATATTTATTATAGTGAATTTTTCTTTGTTTTCATGTTATTTTCTTGGCGTAGATCTCATCTGACACCAAAATTGGCGTGTTATCAATAACAATATTTTTGTTTATGGGTGCGTAACAATCATTTTTTTGTGGTCTGGTAACAATTCTTTAATCAACATAATTGTGTATAACTTAAATTATTGACAATAAGATTTCAACAGAGGATACACAGTGAGCCTTTCATACATTCAAGAGATTTTTGTGAGAACAAAAAAATTCGAGTTTTATCATAAAAAATTGATGTTAATTCAAATTCCAGTAAAGCACTAATTAGTAAAAACTCATTTATTTTTTAATTTATCAATCTTGCATGAAAACTAATCCTCGGATCTTTTATTGCTGATTTTTTATTAGGCAAATTGGCACTTTGTTTTTGTCCTTCTGTATGCTGGTATGGATGAATGAACTCATCCGTTAATTATTATATTTTTTTATTATCACCATTTTTTTTATTATACACGAATCATTTATATTCAACCACTTCCATTATTTCATTAATTATATACATTCATCAAGAAAGGTAAGGGATATTACTGAAGTTCTCCATCTTTCAGCTATCTATTTCTCAAATGAGATTAGGCTTTGGACCTTTAATATTAAATTTATTAAATTTGTGAACAATTTCCTTTTTATATGTAATTTTTATTATTATTCATGTAACAATCATTAATCAATAAATAAAAAACCCCAAATAAATGAGCTCTTTGCTCAATGAATAGATAATAATATCAATATAATTATATGGGCAAAGCTTTTTATTTTTGACATGTTATATGCTAAAATGGGTAAAGGTAAGTTATTAATAATTTTAAAAAAAAGCATAGCAAAAAAACGATAATTAATTCAATTGTTAATTAAATATTAATCAGAATTGTCAAACGATGCTTTTCTTAAATGTAGATTAAACAAAATTTATTCATACTAATTTTTTCCTATACCATTTCAATATCATTATCACACTAACTAAATACTAAAAAAATAAATCAAACATCGCTCGGAAAAAGTTTTATTGCTGCACGATAAACAGTTTATCACGTGGAAAAAGGACATAGAAATAAGAAAAATAACGAAGACAAAAAATTTCTTCCCAAAAAATTAGGCTTGAAAAAACAGAGTTTTTACTAGTTGCACATATCCTATCCGCTCTTCCCCTATGATCTCTGCGAAGAAGAGAAAAGATGTTATTGTTTACAACAAGTTGAAACCCGAGAATTTCTAAAAAGAGTTATTTTCAAAAAAGAATAGTACCGATTTCAACCAGGGCTGACCGCGTAACTCAAATGAGCAATTGGTCAGTGAAATCTTTCCGAAAAACCAATTATTTTGCATCTATTGTAGCAAAGTAATAATAAAGTTTGTCCCCATCGAGCTTTGTTTTTTTAATACGTGTATTGGAATATGTATGGTCTATGACGTGAAGAATTTTCTCAGCCTTGTGATTTTGCAACAAACGCTGGATCACTACGTGTTTAATTTATTTATGCAAATCCTCTTATACATCATCATCATTGTATAATAATTAATCTGATATCAAATAAATTCGTGAGAATTTTTTTTTCGTCCCTTAAATTTTTTTAAATGCATGGATATCTTGTATCGTCACGCTCATCAGTACCAGCACTCAAGGCCAGATTTCAACTTAACCAAAAAGTCCTTGGCTTGGCTAAGAAGTAACTATTTGCACTACAAAAGAGAGAAGATACGAAAGTAGTGGTTACGAAAGAGAAGGCTCCAGAAGAAGAAGAGGAAGTCATGAATAAACTGGAAAGCGGAATCGTTGTTGTTGAAAATGTTTCATTCAAAGCATCGCAAACGAGAGACAGAGCTTACAGTTGATATGTATTAATTTGGTGGAAAGTTATAATCTATGGGGTAGTGATGTTAGCCAGTAGAATAATCTTAGCCAGTTAAGCCAAACAACTTTTAGCCGGTCAAGGATTTAAATAACTCCCAGTTAATGAAAATGCTTTTCAGATGGTACTAAGCTTGCCGCTATTATTACTACTACTATCGTTATTATTACTATAACTATTATTACTATTATTTATTATTGTTATTATAATATCTCGTCTTCATTGGTTCGAATAAGGTTTATTTGAATTATTTGTTTCATTCGTTATGAATTTGAGTATTCGAATTACATTCAAATAAAGAAATAAAACGAATAATATAATTCGAGTTAAAATAATTATGAATAGGACTCTATTGATTTTTATCCTGCAATGATGTATTGTATTTTGTTTTTTGAGAAAATTTATGTTTTTTTGTCATTCTAAGTAATGCATGTGGTCCCATCTCAACTAAATGTCTATGACACTGTATTCTACACTAAAATTCTAGATGTAAAAATGAATGTTAAGAGAAAAAAAATTTTTTTTTTGGCAACTAACATCACTACTGTGACGCATAGCTCATTTGAAAAAGAACACTGAAATTCATCTGCCTTCAAAAATAACAATTTCAACTTTTGAGTTAACAAATCAATCATCTGACAAACCTCGGATCGAGAACAAGTTATGACTTGATGAATTATAATTCAAACCATCCGCTGATGAACCCTTATTCAATCTGATCTACCCAATCCTTTTATTGCCATCAATTATTTCATTTCCCCATAATAATAATTGGTGACAATTTGCAACGCTGAAATAAACAAGTTTGTTACACTAAATTTAATTCTCGTGTTACACTAATTTTTTATTTTTTATTTATTTGTTTGGGAAAAAAGTACAGTATGACCCTCGACTGGACATATTAATTAATATTAATATGGAAATTTCATTTAAAATCAGTTGAAACGGATTTACTAATACAGGATGTCAACCTCTGTGTAATAATCAAATCAAAATTGGTTACACGTGTGTAAAGTAAATATTTCAAGTCTTCTTCTATCTTATTATTAATATTCTAGATAAACATGGCCTAAATTTTTCACCAACTAGAATCTTTATAATATAGATATACGTGCATGGACAGAGGTCCTCAGACCTCCATATTTATGGTGGACATCCCATAATAATAATGTGTGCGAATTTAATTATAATCCGTTGAAACAAGGTATTAGTATTCAAATCAATACCCATCATTATAATATTAATATTATCGTAGAGATTGTGAATCAATTGAAAATTTATATTATTATATAATTAATGTGGTTCATTGATGATTTAAAAAGAATAAAGAAAAAATAAATTAGTTGAAAATGCAAAAGGAAATGAAGAAATGTACACATTTTTTCTTGAATACAAAATAATTAGGTGGATTCCATTAGTAATATACAAATACATAAAAAAAAAAAATAATTAAACTATTTGTTTAATGATTAATCTAGCTAGATTCTGAAAAAAAAAAAAACAATATATATAAATAAATAAAAAAAATTAATGTTCTACGTAAGTGATGATGCAACAGAAAATTAATTACTGGTTTATAATATCTGTTATGCTCAAACAAGGTGTTTTTGGGTCAGCGCAAGTGTCTCCAAAAATTTTTACCCACAATGGTCTTGAATTACTTAGCACAATTAAGAAAAGTAGCATAAATACTACAAATGCACCAGAAATCCAAAAGTAACAATGAACTAGGAATCGGATATTTTTGCCACGTATTCTTGTAATATTGAATAAAAGTGAAATCACATTATTTAGTGTCCACACCCCACACAACACGGTCAGAAATTTACTCCTACATCCATACCCGACTGGGTTTGTGAAATAGGCCAGAAGTACTGCCAGCCAAGGAGCTATCATTGCGAATAAACCAGTCTCAATTATGTTATGTCTTCTATCCTTTGTTGAATTAGTTACTATTATTTGTCCATCAATCCTTTCGTTAGGATCGTGGACCACCACACTCCCTCCTATCACCCTCTTAAAAATTGCTGGTAGAGTCCAAGCCAATGCTAGTGGTATATATGGCCATTCCTCTTTGATACATGGTCCGACTGCCCTGATTATACCTGCAAGTATCCCTACTATTATGTAGTAAATGGATACCATGTAACTGAGGCGATCTAATATTGATGCTCCAGCTACACATCCTTTCATAGATTCTTCCTGTTTCGGGGTGAGCTCCATTTGTTTAGTATGCCATCCAAAAAGCCTGTAGTTGAGTATTGTAACACCATTCTTTACCTGTCTATTAGTTTCATAAAAATGTTCATATTCGAGCCAATATGTGCTCATTATGATCGCATCGTTCTTTACATTGCAGTAGTAATAGAGGCCCTCTATAGGGGCCCCTAAACACAGAAATATCCATCGAATTTTCTCTCTAAAACCACCCACCGGTGTGGCCCCTAAGATCGCTATAGCAGATAAGGAACCTAAAACATACTGAGGTACCGAAATTAGCAATGACTGTACAAATCTAACCATTTGTTTAACAACTTCTTCTGACATTTCTATGATAAAGAAAAACAAAAAAATTAGCCTCCAAATAACAAAATTATTTTATAAATATAAGTTAGATTACATACTTTAAAAAATTTTTATTTCAATTTTACAATATTATAACTCACGAAAATAAAATGCTTAGCATTCAAACAATTAAAAGTTGTTGAAACGATATAATTCTACTTGAATGAATTTTTACGTGTATTTATTTATATTCCATTTGCACAAAATTTTAAACTTAAAAATGGTTACATAATTTATTCGAATTACAATTTTGGAAAGTGTGGTTAAATGTTTTGAAATAAATTCCCTTATTTATACTTCCATTTGTATAAAATTTTAAAAGATGATTCAAGCAATCAATTTGAATGTTAGAATTATCAAACTAATCAAATTATCAAACAAATAATTCAAATATCTCTATCCAAACAATCTTACTAAAAAAGGAGTTCGATTTTTTACTTCCTGGTCCTATTTGAATAAGGGTTTGTTCAAACTATATTGAATACGAATTCTATCCATTAGACTTCTAAATTAGTAAACTTGGATTTATAATTAACAAAAAAAGCTATTATTTTTTTTCTATAACTGAACAAAAACAATTGTTTGTTTGTTTATTATTATTAACGCAAAATAAAAACATGGAAAGTTTGTTGGGCGACTCACATAATTTATTACTTCTACATCTGGTTAAGCCATTTACAGATTTGAAACAATATAATAGGTTCATACACATTATTATTAGTGTTTTGAATTTTGTTTTCATGTTTTTGCATAAAAAGCCGTATGATATTTTTCTCATTTTGTTGATATGTAGGAATTAAGTTCCAAACCTGTACAAGTTTTGTTATGTTGACTCCAAAATTGACGTGTTATATAAAATGAATGAATTGGAAGAATTAGGAATTTGAAAATTTTTTTATCAATAACAATATATTTTTTTTTATGGATGCGTAACAATTCTTTAATCAACAAAATTGTGTATAACTTAAATCAATGTTGTGTTCGTGTAACAATTTGTAATGCGGACGTGTCCGCTCATTTTCTTAAATGTCTCGGACCATTAATATGTCCGGGACTAGTAGTACAAACCACAAGTTAAACGTGAGAAAATGCCTTCACAACCTTTATTAACTCAACATATTATTAAAATCAATATAAAACAGCCAAAGCAATTCAAAAACTTTTTTAAAGAAAAATTAGGAGAGGAGGAAGGGAAGAAAAAATGGTTTACAAACAAAAAGGACTGAATAATTCGGCATTTAAAAAAATGTCCTAATTTTTGAAAAAACTAATTTTTGAGCTGCAACAAAGCAAAAAAATATCATCAATATCTGCAATCCAGATCAATAATAGTGTGTAATAGTAATGTTTGTTTAATTCGTGATACGTGATAGAAGTAGATAAAAACCTATATGTCGATCCCAGTGTTGCGACCCGAAACTCTGAGTTTAGGGAAAACCCGAAACAGAAACTAACAGAAACCACCCGAAACTAGTTTAGGTTAGTAGTTTATGTTTAGGTTTATGTTTAGGTTTAGTTTTCTGCTTAGTGTAAGTTCATTTTCCGAAACGTTTCGGGAAGCCAAAAGAGTTTCTGGTCACAACATTGGTCAATCCGAGGCAAAAATCAACGAATTGAAATACTTCTCTCCAATATAATATGACAAAAATATTCCGCAAACAAAAATGATATGATTTTTAGATATCAAATTTTTACTATCGGATTTGGTGTAATTTGTGATACAAATTTAGGACTGATCTATTGTTTCTAATATTAACCCCGATCATTTACTTCTACAAAAGTATCCGGACACCTATTTTTACTAATTATACAAAAACGCACATAATAACTGCACATAAAATTTTATCAAAACATAGCTTAGGTTTTGGTGAATATGATGTAAATTTTGATGCTCTCAAAATATCTAGAAAAATTAATTAAAATAATCCGAAATTCGACGAAAATCGCGATATCAATTTTTGTTTCACAAATTTACTCAAAATCCTACATAATAATAAAAATAAAAATTTATATCGATTTATAACTTCGGATACAAGCTCTAGTGAATACTAAAATTATATTTTAGATTAACCAGAATATGAATACAAAATTTTGTAATTTTGGCTAGCATAGATAATTAATAATAAAATTAAAAAAAATGGCAATTAAAATTGGATTTATAAAAATCAAGATTGACAATTTTTTTTTAATCTTAAAAACGTAAAAATGCAAAACAACGAAGAGGAAAAATTTTGTGCCTTCATGAAGGTACCTAATTGACCCTTGCAATCCTCTGATCTTAATCCAATTGAACATCTTTGGAGTGAACTAGGGAGACGATTAGATAAGTGAACACAATACCCAAAAAATGCCAACGAGTTTGAAGCTGCTTTACAAGAAGTGTAGTCAACGAACTTCATATGAAACTTACTACAAATTAATAGAAAACATGCCTAGAAGGATCGAGACATGCATTTCTAGCGATGGATGGCCAACTCGATGTTAATATTAAGTTTTATTTTAATTTATATTTTGAACACACAAAATAAATATTTTGTTGATCATCATCATTTTCGTCGAGTTTCGGATTTTTTTAATTAAAATTTTTTTAGAGTATCAAAATTTACATACATATTCAAAGCTACATTTTGATAAAGTTTTATGTGTAGTTATTATGCGCGTTTTTGTATAATTAGTAAAAACAGGTGTCCGGATACTTTTGTCCAGGGAGTGTACATATGATGAAACTAACCTAAAATATTATAATTATTTTTCTTGACCAGTAGATTGATTTGGAGTTGAATTGGAAAGAAAAGGATTAAAGTGAAATTGCTGAAAAGTTAGTCACGCATTTCGTCATGGACGCGACCTCACAATGAAACATTATTTGATGTAACGTATATAGATAGATATAAATTATAATCAAATATCTACTGCCTTATACGAATCCATATCCTTTTAATGAACAACCAGATCATACGACGCCACGGTCCGAATATAGAGTGTTGAAATCAGATGCACCTAGTATTCCAACAAATATACAACTGAAAAAGGATAAGCAATCTAACCTGATTCGGCAAACAAAAAAAGCACAAACAACGAAATCTTGCCCGCAAAGACGACGCATGCAATTTGTGTCGTATAGCACATCTAAGATGTGAAATGAAAGATAATTCTGCTTTTTATGTTAGGTGTATTAATTAAAAAAAAAAGGATAGTATTTTAATAAATGCCTGAAAAAATAAGGTTGCAAACTTGGTAGCAGAAACAAACTAAAGGTAAAAAAATATTTTTTCTCAATATCCTTTCTTTGTTTCAAATAATTATTTATTTCCTTGATTAATAGATTGCTAATAATAAACAATGTTGATCTGAATTAATTACGATAGTATTGATAGAAGTATTAGCAATAATAAAAATAAGAATAGCAAATAAACTCATAATTACCAAATTACTCATGTCCAGATACATATCCAACAAATTCACAACCTCAAAAAGATAAGAATCGCAAAGACAACACGCTTTTATCGTATGCCATTCGTGTCGTAAAGCACATCAAAGGTGTAGAAAGAAATAGGGCTCTGATTTTTGCGTTAGACGCATTGATGAAAAAAAAAGGATTGGGATTGTAACGTAATTTTGCTTATTGTTATTGTTAAGATCCTTATTTTGTTTTTCTTTTGTTAGGTCTTCATTATTAGGGATGTTAATATTAATATTTTTGATTTTGGTTTTTTTAACTTTTTGTAAACGTGTTTGATTGTTTAAGTGTAAATATATGGTGAAGACTCATTGGAAAAATTATTAAACGTTAACAGTTATTACTGATCGGCCGTCTATACAAAGAGCTAACAGTTATCGTTATCACATATTGTATTGTGTTAAAGTAATTGTTAATCGGCCAATGAAAAGCAAAAACTAAAGTAATAACATAGGAACTCTATAGGAACCTTTGTTGCTTTGTAAAAGGGACATCTTTATTTATTATAATTCGTTGTTATTTGTACGATAAATTGTGCTTACAAATTTACCAAAGCTTTCTAGGTACAAGAAAGAGGCAATAAGCAGGATAAATTTAAATTCGTAAAATAACTTATTTGACGAGCATTGTATATATAAAAGTTTGCAATTAATCGACGAGTGTAGCTAAAAAGTTAACTCGAAATCGACTATAAGTCCAGTCTGGACTGGTCCCAAGATAGGACTCCCAGTACCAGGACCAGAGCGGATGGTCAAGGACCGATTAACATCTCTAGTCATTATATTTTCCCAATCGATAACATTGTTATTCCTTTCATTTGATATCTGAAAAAAGTCTAAATGTTAAAAAAATAAATTTTTTCTTTTTGAACGTGTTTTCAATAGTATTAAACTTTTGTTCAATAGATTATTCATTAAAACATCATAATAAGATAGAGTTGAGTTGATTGATATTTGTTATCAATAACGTTTTTATATAGTAATTATGTTAATTTTTTACTTTTTATGGTTTTTTCAAAAAATGTAAGATTTTTTTAGCATATTTTAGATTTACATATAGTGCAAATCACTTAGTCCCACAACTTTTTATTGGTCATATAGATCTTCAAATTCTCCAAAAATGGAAAAGTAA
>CAJVPN010001997.1:0-10697 GCA_910592215.1 Entrophospora candida
AAATTTATACAAATTTCATTCCAATCATGTCACGAATCATGATATTCAGGACATGATTTAGACACAATATACGCGTATAACATTAAACATCTTGAATTACAAGATTTGCAGGAAAGTTGGTTTTCGCTAGCGGCAAAAGACAGAGCACGGAAATCAACTAAAACCATGAGAAAAAGAATACTGACAATTTCGATAAATAAAAGTTTATCAACTATATTTTATAAAATAGAGCTTTCACAAAATAATAAAATATTAAAATAATAATTACATCATATTGAAAAAGTAATTGAAAAAATATAGAAAAAGTCTAGGAGATATTATACAATTGAAAAATTATGTACAATCACAAGCCCACATGAAAGTAGTAGCAGAGTTACATTGTGGATAACAGCCAGTACAAGTTTTAGTACAACCTGGATTTGAGGCAGCAGCGGCGGAGCAATCCCATCCAGTAATATCTTGGAGTGTGCAAGTACCAGTGGTGGAAATGGAAGTAATTGTACAAGGAAAGCAAGAGACAGGAGCACGCTTGTCCAAAGGATTAGCAGGTGAAACTGCTACTGGAGACGCTGAAACAACGAAAAGAAAAATTGAGAGGACCAAGAAGAGCTTGAGACCCATTGGATTCTAAAGAGAAAAAAGAAAGTTTAATATAACAACGTATGGTATGAATAAATTAGATGAAAAATGATGAGGAAATGTGCTGACCATAAAAAATCTTGACATAGTGAATTATTATATTATTAGATCGTTAGATTGTTATTAGGTTGTTATTTTATTAATTTGAAATCAAACGATTGAAAAAACAAATTCTGAAAGGGCAGAAAACAACTTTATATATAGTGAAAACAGTGTGCAAAAATTCGATTCCCAGAAGGTCCGCTATTCTGCTGATAGTTTCTAAATTTGTATTAATTTGCGATTGAGATTCCAAATGGTTAATCTATGTTTTATAACGCATGATGCACAGCGAGTAAATTTCGTTGTGTAACTAGAAACAATTTCCAGAAATCAAAAATTTGATTGGCTAATAAATGTTATACGCGCCCTTTGCGCCCAATTTTACACACTGATGCAAGCCAAAACAATCAATTCGGGTTTTATGATATCAAAAAAGGTTAGATGAGATCTTAATCCGCATTTTACTTTTTTTTTCTTTCTTTTCGAGCGTGGAATTTGTAATTTATGCAATGCGACATGATGAATTAAGTTATTATTATGATAGTTACTTTTGGCAAATGGTTGTACTAGTTACACTAAACTTCTGATTCTCTAATTATCTTACAAATGTGGAATAAAGAATTCTAAAAAGATGAATTCAATTGGAATTTAAAAAAGGAATGTTTTAAAAGGTCTCAATGATATAACGGGTAAAGTTTATAAAGGAAATATTGTGTGTGTTCAATCTTAATACAATCATAAATAAAATAAATTCGAAATAGTTGAAAAGACAGTAGAAATTGAAAAAGGGTGTGCTACTTGGAAAAAGAAAAATACATTACAAAATAATTTCAGGGTTCAAAATTGCTTAACAACTACAACAATAGGTAGTTCTTCAAGGACCATTCAAATAAAATATTGCAATTAATAAATATCTGTGAATTATTTGCGCGATCTTTGTAGCTGTGATTTGCAATTTTTTGATAGAAGAATATCCCATTTACATACTGTGAGATCGTGTCCAAGTTACATACGAAAAATTTTTTAATAATATATTTATGTTTTTCTTTCTAAACTATCTATAATCTGTATAGCACTCCTTAAGTGAACAATACCTATTAAACCAAGAAACCCCTTAGTGACGTCGAAACTCTGTCGAAACTTTAATTAACAATTAGTATCTACCTTGTCTAAACTCTGACGATTGACAAAACCCCAAATGCGAAACAATAAACAATTAATGTGTAACCTGTCGAAACTCTGTCGTTGGATGAGTTTCGCCCACAACCTTATCTTAAACAAAAAAAAAAAAAATAAAAGGAAATATTTACATAGAATTAATATGAAGCAAGTCCTTTATTGCAACATTGTCTTATATTTACTTGATGATATATATATTTTATATACGTATACATATACATGAAGAAAAAAAATCAAAGTGAAGGATATTTATATATTTTTAAAGGTTAGTTCTCTTATTTCAGCGAAACACTCTAACTAGAAGAATGATTTGAGATCCAAGGCCCTTGACTAGATTTGCGTTTTTTATGTGATATTAGTCTATAAACATATAAACTATAACTGGTGGCAGTATTAGACCCTGTTTGCATAATAATAAAAAATTAATTACAATATACAAGTATTGTTTTCTTTACATATTAAAAAACATATGTGTAACCAATTTGAAGGAGTCATTACTCCATAAGATAAGAATAGAAAAAGACACATTTAATGTTTTCTCTAATGTGAATGAATAACATTAAATTCTTTCTTCTATATAGAATGTTTGAATTCAATCAGTCAATTGGAAGTTTTAGAGTGGCCGGATAAAGTTTATTAAGTAATTGGTTAATGTAACATATTATTATGTATTACTATAAATAAATACACACGATTTAGAAAATTTACTATTATTATAAAATCGAAAGGATGCCAATAATAATAGTAACAACAATAATAATAATGCAAATCAAAACAACCGAGGGTATACAAAATTTTACTTGATAGATAAAGAAGATAGATAGTATATTAGATACTAAATATAGTTGTTAACTGAAGTCGTTTTTGGAAAAAGAGAATGATTTGGCCTTTCCAATATTCTTTATATGAATAACCAACCATGACATTCTATCAAAGAGTTCAAATAATTTTGGATATAATTTCGGTTATTATAGAAAACCTTTTAGTTTCAATGGTCAAGGGGACAATTTAAATTTTTGGGGTGGATGTGAAATTCTGATTGGCTAATTTTGAATTTCGCATGAACTGCAAATTACTAAAATGATATTTTTCAATGGTATTTTGTGGACCCTTGCTTGACTCAAGAAACAAAAAATCAATTTAAACATTAATGAAGACAAGTGGATGGTACATTGATATGAAGATTTGTAAAAGAAGGAGGGATCTAACTGATAGTAAATCATTTTATTTTTTGATATCTTTTCATCAATATGTACATAACGTTAGCACCTCTAATAATTAAATCTTTATTTATCAAATAATAGATTTGTACACAATCATAAAATAAATTTTTAAGTTTAAAAAATTTTTTTTAATATGGGATGGGAAATTATAATATTAATATGTTGTGCTTTCAATAGTGTACACACAATAAGAATTGCCCATTTATGTATAAACAAATAGAAACTTGTTATTTATAGAATATATAAAACACGTAAATAGATAGAACCGTTTCTTTTTATTACACAATATAAAGATACTGACCGGCGAAATTGTGAAACTAATAATGACTAAAATTCTATATTATTATGGACTTCGCAAATACAAGATTCAGTAATCAATTATTGGATACAATGATTTTTTATTATGCTTCCCAAAAAAATTATATTTTTAATAAAATATTATCAAGTGTTTCCATACAACAGTTTGTTTTGCAAATTCACACAAGATTTCATTTTTCATAGTTGAAATTTGTAATTTTTTTTTTGTTTCGCAGAAATGAATTGGTCTAGTATATTAATATTAATACTTGTGCCGTCGAACAGTTTTCATAATTAATTTGTGCAGTGCGTGTCATTATATAACCTATCAATAACTTTAAAACCAAATAGGGATAGTTATTGACTAGTTCTACAATCCATCGTTGAGATCCAGAATTATTAGTTTTTTAGAAATTTAAAATAACTTGAATTTGGAAAATTTTATACATAACGTATAAAATTATCTCGACAATGAATTGTAGAACTAGTCAAATATCGTCTTTATTTTTTAGATAGGCTTAGTATTGGCTTTAAAGTTGTTCGACCCGCACGATATTTTATTTATACTAATATTTCTTTTCTTATCACTACCAACCGTTACTAATATTTCTTCTTTTACATTTCATAAAAAAATCTTTTAAAGCGCGTTCAAATTGTATTTAGTATCTGAGTTTGAAAACACACAATATTGATACGTAGAACAACTTTTACAGCGCACTAAACAGGTTTTTGTAAATTTTAAGTGCCGAAAATAGAAAACCAAAGAATGCTAAAATTCTTTTTTTGTCCAATCAATCACTATTAAGGTCTGGCAATGATGAAGTTGTTCTTTAAATAATGCGATTTCCATTTTTAAATTTATATTTGATTTTTTATCAATTGGTTTTGTTAGAGAAAAATTTCTTTCTTTTTTTTTTCAATCGCATAAATAATCAAAAAAACTTATTTGTTGTATATAACCACCACATTAAAAAAATCAATCACTAACTAAACATTTTCAGTAAAATTTTTGTTGAATGAAAATTTTGACATATGACATTATTAACCAACGTAATTATACAAGAATAATAAGAAACAGGGCCGCGTTTATCCAAAGGATTAGAGAGAGAAACTAGCAGAGACGCCATGACAATAAAAAGAAAATCAAGAGAACCTGAAAATCCCAAGAGCCATCGGAATCTAAAGAGAAAAGAAATCTCAACAACGTATGAATAGATGAAAAATGATGAGGAAATGTACTGACAGAACCCTGCAAACTTCATAGATAGGTCAGTAACAAAAACTCCTGTTTGTTATATGATTGGATCTACAACAATATTAAGTTTAATATGTAACTTGACCTAAGGTTTGCAATAATATTAGAAACAAGAGCATAATTTGACCCATAACATTAAAAGACCAATCAATTGATTTAACTGGTCAACTGATTATAATAATTCACTAATTTTTATAATTTATAATATTTTAACAAATTTTTTAATATAAAATATAATCGTTGACTACTACTATATTCTAATAGATTGGACCTAACCAACCTTTTTGATGTATATAATAATTTGACCCCTATTAATGTTTAAAATTGACCCTATTATAATTATTGACAAAAAACTTGATTTATTCCAGATGCGGCAGTAACTTCTGTGGGTTGTTGTATGTAAAATTTCACATAATTTCATTCTCACGTACAACAAGGTCATAGAAAATCTCAACATAAAAAAAAAAATAATAAAAATAGACCATTAAAATGAAGGACTAGAAAAGGGTTTCAATTCTAAAAAAGGTTAACCTGCGTTGACGCCATATGCAATTATGCCATAATGCATGCATCTATTATAAAATCCAAAAAGATAATAATGAATGAACTTTTTGTTTTTGCCTTTTCAGGTGTTAATTTAACGTAAGAAAACAAATCAAATATTCAATTAGTGTTAATAGAATTTCTTCTGTAATTAGGGATGGGGCGGTTCCAGGGCGCAAAATGCCAGTTGAAATTTACCGGAAAATTTCCGGAAGCAATAATAATGATAATAATAATAATAATAAATTTTACCGGTCATGAAAAAAAACGGAAATGGTGTAAAAATATATTTTTTTTATAAAATGTAAAAATGAGTTTATTTGAGTATGGATTTAGAAGTAGCTCAAGGTATGTTCTATAAATATCAATTCTTCCAATGCCTTCTTTCTTTGTTAAAGTAGAAAATTAATTATTTTGATATTTCAATTTATTAAGTCCAGAAGAAAATTCCAATAATAGTACTTTTGATGCTGAACTTGCTGAATTGAATATGAAAATCAAAATGAAAATCAATTAAATCAATTGAATAAAAAATAAAAATCAATAGTTTCAAACAAAAATGGTTATCTGAATATAGATGGCTTCATTATGACCATATCCATAATAAACAAGTGATTTGTACAATTTACATTCAACATAAAAGAAAAAATCAATTTGCCCAAGAAGGTTTGTAATAGAATTATTTCTAATATTTAATATATAATATTATTAAAATTTTCACGTACAACAGGTTCAAAAAATATAAATAGAAAATCAGCAATAAAATGTCACAAGGATTCAAGAAAAATTAGAACTTTCCAAACTTGCAACAGAAAGATTAGTAGAAAAATTATTTATTAATGAAAGTGATATATATATTATAAGCATAATGAATATTGTTTATTATATTGCACAAAATCATATTCCTATGAAAAAATTACCATCTTTAGTTCAACTTGCAAAGAATTGCATACACCAGATATTTCTGATAAATCATTCTCATATAGTGATGAAATTGCTGGTAATGACATGTTAGCTGCTTTATCAGAAGTTATCTCAGAAAAAATATGGGATGAATTGTCAGAAGTAGGAGTTATAATAGATGAATCCACTGATATAACTACTACAAAGCTTAATCAAGTCAAAATTACATGATTCTCTTAGCACAAAAACATATCCTTAGATGTGTATATATATTTTTTTTTCCTTTTAAGGAAAGATATTTGTGAAATTTTTTTGACAATTTTTTATTAAATAAATATATAATAAATAAAAGAAACAAAATTATAAAGAATTAAAGAAGAGAAAAATAATGATAAGTATATATACAAAAATTAAAATAAAAAAATTTATGCATTCTATTCTCCTATTTTATTTACTATCCAATTTTTCATACACAAACAGGCTCTTGCAGTTTCTAGCAACAAGCGATTCCGTGTCCTGCTAATTGTATTTCCAGCAACAGGGAAAGCCTGCTCTGGTGGAACACTTGTTGCTTGAATGGCAAGATAATCTCTCGCCATATTACTTACATTTGGGTACTCTTTGGCATGTGCCTGCCACCATAAGAGAGGATCTGTATCTTCATCTCTCTGCAATCAAAGATAACGATCTAACTCTAATACTGAAGATGTTTAGGGAGTTACAGATGAAGTTTGTAGAGTGGTGCTTTGAAAAAGTTGTATGAAATATTGGCAACTTGTATTCATAGATGTTGATGTTCTTCCAGAGATGTGCCATTCATAGTATCTCTGATTTTTTTTCGCGCACTGTGCGCATAGTGTATTAGTATTATAGTAATAGTAATAGTAAACAGAGAATTTTAAAATGTTCTTCGCATCGTTTTACTGTACTATTACACTCGAAACCACATGCATTACATTTTGCTCATTGTTGAACAAAATCATCTACATGTCCTATTCGAGTGAAAAAACTCCAAATTTTGCTACTTTTTGTCATTATTGTAAAAAATTACTTTTTAAAATGAATTAAAACAATCTTTTCGAACAGGTACTTTTAATGAATGCCTATCTTTAATTCTCTTAAAAATAACGTAAATATAATGTAGATAATCTCATCTACCCAGAGATTTCTAAACATAATTGGTAAGAAAATAATTAATGTAACGTAACTAATTATCATGAGTTACAATTAAATAATTAAGTCTAACTAAACATTATAGTAAATTGTTACAATAAAATTTACAAACAAAATAACAAATAGAAATATATACACTAACCGCGCGTCCTAACCTTTTGCAAATGTATTACGTTATGTAGTACAACATGATAACTATGCGCACTGTGCGCTCAAAAATTCTCACGCACAGTAGCGCTGCACATCCTTTATTATTATGTTCTTCTCATAGGAGATAGATGATATTAATATATTAGAGAAAATTCTCCTGGTAAGTTCCAAAAATTGTTTTAATATGTGCACGAGCATTTTGACTTGCATCTTCTGAAAAGGCAGAAAGTTTAATAAATTCGATTACAACTCAATTATTTTATCTTCGCGACACATTGCTAAATTCAATTACTTTATTTTTGCGGCACATTCATTGCTAAATTTGATTACTTGATCTTCGCGACACATTGCAAAATTCAATTATTTTACTTTCGCGACACATTCATTGCTAAATTCGATTATTTTATTTTCGCGACACATTCATTACTAAATTCGATTATTTTATTTTCGCAACATATTCATTACTTTATCTTCACAGCACATTGCTAAATTCAATTACTTTATCTTCACGGCATATTGCTAAACTCGGTTGCTTTATCTTTGCGACGACAAATTACTAAATTTATTGTATTTATGTGATACAATTTCATTTAAAAGTAGTGAACTCGCCATTAAAATGACAAATGATTTTTATTCCAATAATTCTTTGCAAATTGATGATAATTTGTTATTAAAACATCTCAAGTTTCCAAAACAATAAATAATAGTGATATCTTATTATTGTTTTTGGAAATTCTGTTTAAAAAAAAAAAATACATCATTTTTAATGTATATATTAATATGAAATATACGTCTACCTTTTACCAAGTTTAATTGTCACGCTCGAAAAAATGTGATTCGAATACTCACGAATAAAACAAATAATTTGAATGAACCTTATTCGAATAGAAACCACAAGGATTAATTGATTTTTTTTTTAAATTTTAAAATGATTTAATATAAAAGGAATTTGCAGCTTTATGAAAAACAATTGCGTTGTATATAATAGTCTCTATTAATCATGCCAGAGAATTCAAGAGCTTTATTCTTTAGGCCAAATAATAAAGGTTTGCCTTTCCAAATTTGTCAGTGATCTTTTTGATTGTTGAGAAAAAAAAAACATCTTTGACCGTGTAATGAGTAGTAGCATGTCTATATTTAAAATATTCATGTTATTGTGCTTTTAAAGAACAATATCAACTGTTATTCAAATGCTAAATTGGAAATAGTGGTAAATGATTCACTGCTAATTTTTGATTTCAATGAGATTAATGAAATTAGCACCAATGTTGTACAAACTAATAAAAAGATTGATTGGATAATTTTTACGCCCATCTTCATCTTCTATTTTCTTCCATTTCAAATTCTGGATTTATATTTGCATAAATTATTTGATGATTTTGTAGTAATTAAGTGCCATTTGATTTTTTCAATTTCTAAAGAATGAGCGTTTGTAAGGTGATTACATTTTGATATATGAATTGATGCCATATGCGAGAAACTTTCTGCATCAGCTGGCAAATTGCAAGCATTGAAGAATTTGGTGTTGCTTTTTTTACTGATTTCGAATCATTGTTTCTGTCCAAAGAATATCTTTATTCTGATATTTTAAAAATTCATCAAGAAATTATTTTCTGAAAAAATTGTCGTTACTTCTTGAATGATATTTGCTGTATAATTTCTTTGATTAAAGAGTTAATAACCTTAATAATTAGGTTAATAGCCTATTATTTGATTTGATGATAAATTAATGATTTAATTATTAGTTGATAACTAATTTTAACTTTCGTTACAATACACAATGATGTCTCAAACAAATCTTGTGAAAAGAACTTCGGCTGGAGGACCTTGACAGGTGTGGAATAAGTGATAGAATTCCAAAAAGATGGATACAACAGTAGTAAATTGGAATTCAAAAAAGATAATGTTTTAAAAGGCCTCAAAATGATATAATGGATAAAGTTTATAAGAGAGACAATGGCCTCAAAAAATATTTAATCTCTCGTCTGAATGACGAATACCCTAATACATATCATAAAATAAAATTTGAAATGGTTAAAAGACAGGTAGAAATCAAAAAGACGTATGCTATTCGATAGTAATAGCATGTTTGATAAAAGAGAAAAGGAATTTTTAGAATATTAGTATCATAGGAAAAAAACATAACCTGCAAAATATCCTATACGTAATTTCAGGGTTAAATTGCTTAATATTAACAACTACAGTAGTGGTAGGTGATTCCTTCTCAGAGATGTTAATGGTCCCGATCCAGACTGAATGAACCATGGTCTGGAAGGTACCCATTAGTGTTAGTCGCCAAAACTATTTTGAAGAGACGAAAGTCAAGACTAAGATTAAAAGTTATATCTCAAAACTAAATCAAAACTAGTTTCGCTTATTTATTTTACTATGTAATTTATTTGAAATAACCAATAAAAAAAAAAAAATAACGAACAAAAATTCTCGGGTCAACTGTAAATAATTACGATAAGCATTACATCTTACCAAAAAAAAATTTTTTTAAACAAACTGTAAATGGTTTATTCAAAAATTTCTATAAACAGAATCATTTTTAAATCAAATTCTTATACTGGAACTCTTTTAATTACTGAGTTTGTTTTGTTTTAATTTACTCCAATTTATTATTTTTTTAAAAAAAAAATGATTCAATGAATAAGTTTTTATTAATAAAATTTAAATTATTGATAATAATTTTAATAATTTGCAATTTACTTTTATTAGATAATTTCAAGTTTTTGGTTTCTGGTCAATTATTAGATATATCACATCAAAGTTCAACAGTGTTAAATGATAAACTTTATTATTTTGGAGGATACTCTGCCAATTCAGGACTTACAAACCAAATAATTTATCTAGATTTATCTACATCATTTTCACTCAATCAAAAATTACCAATAAAAATAATTGTTCCGAGATCAGTAATACCTCCATTTCAAGATGCATCATTAGCATTAGGAGGTGCTAATAATAATACACTTTATGTTATAGCTGGATATAGAGATTCACCACCTAATACTATAGAATATGGATCTATAGTTTATTCAATAAACGCAAGTTCATTTGATGCATGGACTCCAGAAAACCTTGATGGACAACCACAGTTAAAGAGTGGATCATCAAGGTATATGCAAGATAATTATGGAAACACATATATAATTACCCACAATGATCCATATATATATAAATTCAACACCAAAGATTTGATATTTACAGCCATAACACCAAGTAATAATAGTCCATCTATAACATGCATAGATTATTATGAAAGTCATATGTTGGATGATGAAAATATA
>CAJVPN010001998.1:0-10695 GCA_910592215.1 Entrophospora candida
AACATTATATTCTTGTATTCTTGTCAACAAACAATGGCACAATATTAATATTCCAACTTTATGGAGAAATCCATTTGTTGGAAACAGCATCAAAATATTAATTAATTGTTTATTGAAAGAAGAAGATAAGGATTTCTTGACTATAAATGGCATTGGATTAAATTTTGAACTATTGGAGAAACCACCATTATATAATTATGCTAGATTTTGTACTAGACTTGATGTTTTCAATTTTTATGTTGTTAATTTTGGATGGCTGATAAAAAAAATTAATAATAATATGCCAAACTGCGGACAAATTTTACAAAATAGATTAATAAAATTTATTTTAGATCATTCAGCAGGTATTAGAGAGCTTAATTCTAGATGTGTAGATCATAATTGGTTAATTAATCATCATAGATTTGATAATTTCTTTCAGAATCTTTATGAACTACATTGTGATAGCCTATTATGTGAAAAGGTTATTGCATGGCCGGGGTGAGTTAAGGTATAAATTATTATGTAGTTATTTAGTATCACACAAAGTTTCATCGGCATGATGGCCACACAAAGATGTTAACTTTGCATATGCACTGATAATATTTTTTAATGACGAAAATTATTATATTTCTGAAAAAAAACTAACGCATCATATTTTTTCATTAGTTTGATAATGCTTTTGAGGGGGTATGTAGCTTATACGATATGGGGGCGATAAAAACTGATAAAGAAAAACCGCTTACTTCAAATCAGATTAAAAATAATGTAAATGCCTTGAAGAGGAAACTTGGAAATGATACTTCCCCACTATATCTGCGTTTACATTCTGATGTTAATAAGATCTCTATCCGTGAATTAACTTGGAAGGACCCCTTGGCTAGCCAAGTTATTAGTGACGAGTCAAACATTGTACAACAATTACCTACGAATTTAAAAAAAGCATTTATGGTGTGTAAATATTTTTCACGTGAATCTGATTTTCCGTAAAGATATTATATTATGTGGTGTATTTTATTCATTTTAATGATTTTTATAGAAACCAGCTCGATTGATGAAACCTACGCTTATGCCAAGAGTTAAAGAAATTTGCAGAGAATTTGTATCAAATTTTTCTAGCCGTAATTATTTGAATAGATTTCCGGAAAAGTTGATTCATGATGGAACGTGGAAAGAACCCGAAGAAAAAATTGTGGGTGTTGTAAAGGAAATTTTTAACGCTCTGGAAGATATTTGGAACAATCCAGCTCTTGATCCTGAAGTATCTAAGTCATTAAATGAAGGAACTTACCAGTCTACAGTTATTGTACTAACCATTCGAGCAGTATTAAAAAATCTTCCTTTTAGTGTAGCTTCGTTTATCAGTACCTCGGAAAGACAGAGCATCGCCAGTGCAGATAGGAAAGGAGATGGGAAAATGGGAAGACGTCCAGATATCATGTTTGTGGAGAAATATTTGGACGTGTTCTTTGAACTTATGTACGCCGAATGCTCACGATTATTTTGTACTGAACAGAAAAAGATGGATGATAATGTTAAGCTATGGAGAGAGGTTAATGATGGGGTTTACTGGACCCGGAAAACTCTCAATCCGGATAAAGGTCAATTCGGGATAGTGGGAGTGCAAATAGCAGGAAATATATTACATTTGAACGTTCTTATCAGGGATAAGGTTAGTGTTAATAGATATTATCATATAGAATCGGCTGAAATACCCGTGCAACCATCGGATGAAAATATCGTAGCAAAATTTGTGGAAACTCTTTTACTTTTACGAAATATATTAATTGTAAATATATCCCTGCTACATCATGCGTCGATGAATACATCAGAAAGACAGAAAGAAAATAGTACAACTGTAGATTCTGAATAAACTTTGTACTTCGTTTATAATTTGTTTTTATTTTTTCTTGGATCTTATTTTTATATTTTTTTCTATCAATAAAGCTGGCCCTGGTGGCTCAATTTCATAATCTGTTCACTTTTGCATGTGTATTTCGGGATTTATTTTTTCGTGATGGTATATATATATATATTGATCGAGAATTTTTTAACGAACGTTTATTCTCTGAAATTTTTCTTGGTAAAGGCATAAATTAAACTTCGAATATCATTTTCATCTGTAATTGTGATCACATGAGGTTGCTCTCTTGGAGCTCTATGTCACATGTATAACCACTTTATATTTCTGTATCAATAATTTCTACACATATTGAGAATTCCCAAATCAATACTATTTATCTCTAGATATCTACATACCTCTTCATAGCAAACACCGCTTTCGTATCTTGAGAATTATGTGCATAAACTTATCTCGGCTTTGAAATTGCATATACTGCTTAGGATTGTCAATGAATCTATCTTGAATTTTGCGTCTGTTATTTTTAGATTTGCGAGACATATTAATATTAATATTTTACGTATTATATCAAAGTATGAGACACATTCTATTTTTTTCTTGAATTATCGACGATCTTACATTTTCCAGCAAAAAAATAAAACGTTTGAATCGACTGTTTTAAACCATGCGTAATACTTATTACTTCGCGAACACTTTGAGACTAGATATCTGTTTTTTCATACTACAGCAACGGATACAGCATATAAAGACAAGAAATACCGTCCCCAAAGCGAAATTAACCCAAATGATAATTCTTGAGCGATATGCAAGAACATATAAATCTGGATCGTACATTTGACAATCCTTGGCCACCCTTCACCTAATACCACCCATATTAACGGAAATACTCAAAGAATACTTGAGAATGTATTCAATGAAATAATCGAAAATCCCTCTTACAAAAAAAAATATGTACATGAGTAATTAATCAAATTTGGTTAATGCACAAATAAACATGCATGCATAATTTATATAGTCACACTACATATGTATTCCAGAATCAATATTCTTTTATGAAATCGTGCACAAACAAATATTATGTTTAAAAAATAAGAATTTGATGATTCATTTTATATGATTTAATGATTAATCAAGCGAAATATATTTCGATAAAATTACAAGAATAAAATAATTTTTTACGGTAGAGTTGCAAGGGAGAGAACGTACGGCCCCTAGACCATGAATATACGTCCCTATACTTTGGCTCTACCAGGTTGAAAACTATTTATTATTATTGTTATAATTTATTCCATCACCACTATCATCGTCTTCATTAATATTATTATTATCGTTAAATGTAGATTTATTTTTTCCTTTACTTTTGAATTCTATCCAAGATTTGATTGCTCCTATAGTTCTGGCGTCAGATTTCGTTGTTTGATTATAATAACTTTCCACCGCTTTGTTCGATATAACCTTTATTTTCTTCTCCTTTCTAAGATCACTTACAACTTCGGCAATCATATCGGCTTTAGAATAATCGTTTTCTCGCATGGTCTCATCGAAAAGGGTTTTAAATTTCTGAAAGAGTGGATCTGAAAACGAAGTACGTCTTGAACCTAATACGATACAAAAATATTAATTCACTATAAGTCCCTCAAAGTAACAGATATTTATTTATACATTGAAATAGCGGAGCCTTTAGTATAACTAAAGATCTTACCTCGAGAACTACTTGGAAAATTGCTTGAATTATTATTAGTTAAAGTATCTTCTTCCTGGAATCTTTGTTGGAACTCTTCATAAAACAAAGAAATTCTTTCGGTAAGATCATCTATCTTATTATAGATTTCGTTAGATTCGTTTTTTCGTTTCTCTTTTAATAATTTGAGTTCCATATCGATTTGTTGTTTGAAAATATAGAAAACGAAGCATATGATGACAATGAATAGGTATATAAATAGTTTTTCTCCAAATATCAATGTCACGACGAGGATCAAGATAGGAATTGAAATAAAATAACTTTCTAATGGCATTTTTTTGAAAGCTTCGAAAATTTCAGTTGGCGTCATCTAAAAAATAATATCAGTCAGTCTGGTGGTTCGTTTATAATACAACGGGATATACAAGTATCCTAACATACCTTTGATTTTGACGAATATAAGAATGATATTTTTTAATATAATTTATGTTTTGATTAATTTATGACGTTTTATTAACGTGATTTAGCAGATTTTTATTATATTTATTTGAATGTTATAGTTATGAAGTAGAAAAATTATACGAATTCGAGCTGTTTTTATATGCATTCCAGAGTTTCTCCAGCGCGGATGATCAATCTGCTGTGGGTACACATTATTAAAGTTATCAATAATCATTGGTTTTTTCGAATTAGAAGAAAATAATAATAATGTATAATATTTTACTAATAAAATTATTATATTTTTTACATAAATTTATCAGAGCATATCTTGAGAATGATCCAAACAAAAATCTACTTGATGGTGTGAATCATCCAAAAAATAAAATACTAAGACTTGATAATCAGATATTTTAACATTATGTTTTTACATGTTAATTTTAATAACATTCCCTAATTAATGAAATTCTGTGCATTCAATGAAATGAATTTTTAAAATTTTGCTTCATGTAGTAGCATGATGTTAACATTACACATATATTTAGAAAAGAAAAAAACAAATATTACTTAATCAATGATTTCCTGGTAAGTATATATATTTATAACAATTTTTTCCCCCACATTATAGATAATTCATTTATATTATTAACAATTTATTAAAAAAAAAAAACTATACGTGATTTAAAAACAAGACCAGATAGCCACTGGCAAACCTTCATGGTCTTGTAAAGAAAAATTAATATATATAATTTTTCTCGCAGGATCAGATAGCTAACTTGGCAAACTTCATGAATTGCATCTCATGTCAATCATAATAAACGATGTAATGTCACTAATAATTTTGATCACCCACTTATTATAATAATTTATTTGAAAAAAAACAAAAAATTGATCCATTTTCTGATTACACATATATAAAATTTTAATACCAATTCTTATTCGGTTTGTTCGTTTTATTATTCAGCTTATTCGGTTTATTCGAATTATTCGGTTTATTCGGTTTATTCGGTTTATTCGGTTTATTCGGTTTATCCGAATTATTCAGTTTATTCGGTTTATTCGGTTTATTCGGTTTATTCGGTTTATTCGGTTTATCCGAATTATTCAGTTTATTCAGTTTATTCGGTTTACTCGGTTTATTCGGTTTACTCGGTTTATTCGGTTTATCCGAATTATTCGGTTTATTCGGTTTATTCGGTTTATTCTAATTATTCGTTATTCGGTTTATTCATTTTATTCGAATTATTTGAATAATTCGTTTTATAAAATATAAAATATTAATTCATGACTTGATGCAACAAATTGTTATTGTTAAGGGATTTTAACTAAGGTAACTATTTTTACAGGTGAATTAAATTATTGATAATAAATAAATATTTCTGCCTCTACTTATTAGCAAGGTTCTGAAATATTAATTAATTAGCCAAATGTTTTTTCACTTAGTCAAGAGTGACTTATTTTTGTAATGATTTTTTAGGTCAATCATATAATACGTCCTATCAGAAAGTTCGGCCAATCTTATGCTTCCTTGTGACCTGACCGCTTTTTGTCCTTACAATATCAATCAATGTGTTTTTTTATATTTAAAGAACATCATCTTAGGATAATTAAATAAATAACATGATTTATGTTAAGCAAAATATTCATGGAGACAATATCTTTCATTAAAAATGATTTTTTGTTATGGTTTAGTACTCTTACTTAGTACTTTATAAAGTGTAAAAAGCATGTTTTATTTTTTAAGTTTAAAATATAAAATTGATGGATTCCATAATTAATTCTTCTACAATGAATAATTTCGTCGTCACGCATAATAATTATGTGTTAAAATAAATGAATTTTTGATCTCGCGTAGCATGGTATGCATGATTGTGTATAAGTAAAAGTCAAAATCGTTCTCAGTTAATTATTATTGTATTTTATTATTTTTTTTTTAAAAAATGGCAAATTACGAAAAAATCGAATTAAATAAAGTAAATAATAGATTAGATGATGCAGTAAAGGAGTTGAAGGAATGGAAAAAGGAGTGGGAAAAGAAGTTATACGATTTGGAGGATGGGTTAATGGAGGGGAAATGGAGTGGAGATGAGAAGACGAAGAGGGAAATACGAAGAGATAAATTAGAAAAAGAAAAAGAGAGGTTGGGGAAGAAGGTGGATGGTTGGGAGGAGTTGTTACAAAATGAACTTGTTAAATTTAATAAAAAAGGTAAAAAAAAAAAAAAAAATTATTTTTCGTTCATTCATTTCGTTTATTTATTTATTTGTTGAGTATGTTGCATACAATTTAACTAAACTATGTTTTGTTTTTTTTCTCTTCCTTTATACTGTATTACAACTTTAACTAACTTATGCTTTTTTTCTTCAATACTTTGAACTTAATTTTTTTTCTTCTATTATCTATTAATTATTATTCATTTTGGAATTACCCTTTTTTTTAGTTGGTGTAGGTAAGTATCATTATTGCTTTTATATGAACTTAGGTTTTAAGGTTCCATTTAATATATTAATTATTTCTGTAACATGTTGATTAATTGTTCTTTCATCTGATCAATAATAATACTATTTTTTTTTCTTTTGTTAATCTAATCTTTGGTTCTTTCTTTTTTAAGATGTAAAATCAAAAATCAAAAAATTCTGGAAGGATCACTTTAATGTTTGGGATAAATTTTTGAAGGAAGAATATAATTTGACTCTCTTTAATGTTGGAAAGGAACATCCTTATTCAGAATACGTTAACAATCTCAAAATTCCAGTACAACCCAACAATGGTGATAAATCACCTTCTTTCCTTTTACACAACTTACCAGAAGCTAATAATGAAGGGATAATAAATGGTGGTTATGTTAACAAAAATTATATGAATAAGTTAAAGGAAAAGGCTATAAGTCAGAAATGGTTTATTATGCTTGGAACCTCTGGGTAAGATTTTTTGTATGTGTAATTATATGTATAATTACAAATACCATTCTGTGATGCTAATGATTTTGAGAAAAATTGTGTAGAGGTGGAAAGACTCATAATTTATTTGAATTGCTATGTCAAGTGTATGGTATCTATTTTACAATGCTTGCAGGTCATGACAACCCTGGATCCAAAGACTTGAATGTGGCTATCCATGAAATGGGTCATGAATTTCAGAAAGATGATCCAAGGGCAAATACTGATATGGCTCTTAAGTATATTCATTGTGCATTGGCAGCTCATTTGTTTATTTTGTCAAAACTTCTTAAAAAAGCTAAAGCTCAAGGAGAGTTTTTAGAGCCAAGAAAGTGGTTGTTATTACAGATTTTACCCTCTAATATTGACATAGGACATGATGATTTTTGGGTAGAGCTTTCAAAAGTATTTCAAGATTATACAAATAATGAAATTGAAAATTTTATAAAAAATAAACTTCAAAAAATAGAAAAATTAACTAACAGCATTAATAATCAAAAACGAATGCCAGTTATATTTGATGAAACTCAAAATGCTATTGAAGTATACAAAGATAAGTTTCATTCATCAGATCATAACACTAGAAGACCATTGTATACAATTTTACTTCGTTCAATTGAATGGCTTTATATGAATAATGTTAGTGTCATCATGTCTGGGACAGGATTAAAAGTGGAAGCCATTGAGAAGAGTTCAGGTAGCTTTGTTGCTAAATCAGGTGGACTTCTCATTACTGATGATTTTTTTGGTGTTATTGGTGGATTTAAGAATATAAATGAAATGCATGGCTTTATCCAAAATTTCTTACCCTTATCAAAAGAACAATTGGAAAAAATTTTTATCATTATACAAGGCCGATATCATTTTACTATTAAGTTTCTGGAAGTTATATTCAAAAATGAAGAACATTGCACAATTGATGATGGAATAGAAAGATGGTTACACTTAACAAAACAATATATTATAACATCTTTAGAAAAAACAATTGAAAAATTAAGTCATAATATAGATATATGGGAAACTGTAAATAATATGGTGATTAGCTATTATTACTATGGTCATCCTGTTATTTTAAAAAAGGATTCATTGAAGATCATTGAAGTTGGATTTGGAGAGTTAGAAAGCATTCAACTGGATACAGAGCAAGAAGGAATAACAGCATTTGTACAACTATCAGATCCACTATGTGTTATGGCATTCATTAAATATATGGAATCAAAAGATGAATATTATAATCCATTGTTAAAAGAAATGTGTCATAATTTCCAATTTCCATCACACTGTGGTCAACTTTTTGAAATATTTTTAATAACACCACTTACACGAATGTTCAATGAAAGCATTTTATCAAATAATAATATTGTTAAAAAGGACATTGGCATTGATCAATGTCCAGAAATTTTTTCCTATCCTATAACAATTGTTAGACCAGACCATAAAATAATTATTTGTGAACAAAGTGATGAAAATTTTGGTCTGGATCAATTTCTTGAATCTCCAAATTCCACATTCTTTGTTCCAGAAGACACAGCTGGTCCAGATTTGGTTTTTATAGTTCAATTTAAAGGTCCTGATGAAAATTATATAGATGTACCAGTTTTTGTTCAAGCAAAACTATCAGTGAATATAAAACCAGTAAAAGCAATTAGAACAACAGATTCTAGTGCATTTTATGCATACCAAAAGAAAGAAAATGAATTAGGTGATGATGAACCAAATTTCACAAATGAGCCACTTGTAAACCAAGAAAAAAGAAAGAAAATTATTGAAATTATTGGTAAAAAGTTTAAGAAAACAAGAAACAATGGTATCTTTTGGATTCGAATCTTGGTTGCATATCCAGCAAAAGTTCAACAAAAAAGCTACTGGAGAAGTATTGATAATAAACGTACAGGTACCCATATTTCAGAATTAATGATCACAATTGATAATGATGAAGCAAAACATTTTTTCAAGCAAGAAGAATTGAATATCTTGAATGCTTTAAAGAAACGTAAAGCTGAATATATCACATTTAAAGAGAAAATGGTATGATGTTAATAGTTTTATCTTCTTTTCAATAAATAATTAATATTTAATCATGTTTTTTATTTAGTACCCAAATAAAAAAGCAAACCAAACAATCCAATCATTCATGAATTTAATTCTTTGGATCTTTTCAAAAGCTTTATCATTGAAATGAAATTTTTCTTTATGAACCTTTATTCATTACCATATATTTTCAAATGTAATTAACTTTTGACATCTTTGACATCAGAAAACTATTCATTGTCATCACCAAGAAGAAAAAAAAATGTGATGAAGGGTTTCCTAAATGTAAAAATTGAATTGAGTTATAGTATGAATCCTCAAAAATTCAATATAATGTATTATGTGAGTCAGTCAATTGACCCATCATACTTTAAATTTGCATTCATTATCAGTTATAATTTGTTTATTATTATTATGAATACCCATAATTGGTTTCAAATTTATATTTTGTATTTTAAAAAAATGTTTTTCTACAATGTGTATTTATTTTTTTGTCCCTTTAACAATCAACAATTTGATGAAATATATACTTTAGTAATGGTGGATCTTGAAATGTTATTGGTCAATTTAACAATCAGCAAAGCTAATACTATTAAAAATAATTTTACAAAAATGATAACAATGACTGAATTTTTTTATAGATCCAAAAAATCATAAAGATAAACTAAATGAAGAATGCCAAAAAAAGACAAACTATTTACAAAAGAGGATAGAATTCCTGTAGAGATTTGTAGATTATTGTAAAAAAAAAATTTATAACTACACAAATTGTGAGAGAAATTTAAAGTCAAAATCAACTAATTGTATCAAAAATATATAATTTGGACCAATAAAAATGATAAAGACAATATATATTATGATTTTTTGCCAATTGAGAACAACATTAAATAATGGTGGTGAGGACTAAGTATTTATATATATCATTAATTATTTTTGAGAATGAATTATTTTAATATATTGAAGTTAAATTTATTATTTATAATGAAAAAACTTTATACTTTAGTAACAATGAATGATAAATTTGCATATTTCAAAATTAAGACATGTAATCTTCTGTTTTTTTTCTTTATTTCATTAACCTAAAATAAAAACCAAAATAAAAAAGTTTTATTATTATCTGATAAAATTTATGTGTCAAAAGTCTACAAAGTGAACATAAAATTATATATATAGGGATAAATGTATATGAAAAGCAATAATAGAAGTAACAATTATAATGGTTCTAATGAATATGAAAAAGCAATTGATTTTTTGAAAAGGGTTGTGATTGTAGTTGCTCTTCAAGAATTCCCAGGGAACAATTTGCAGAATTAAGAGAATCCTTTCAAGCTCTTTCCAAGTCTGAACAAGACATATTTTTAATGGCTCAACTTAAAGCAATGGATGGTGGATCAATAGGCACTAGCAGATGCCTTAAGAAGAAAACCAGATCTAATAAAAGAACTTTCTATCATTGGGATCACAATACACCCCTTTGTCAAGAAACTTATCTCAATATGTTAGGAGTTGGTAGAACTTATTCTGAAAATATCAGAAATCATCTAATAAACCATGGTCTTCTAGCAAGAGTCCATGGTAATATTAAAAGAATGCCTCAATGGAAAACTAAAATGATGATTGATAAAAATGTCACTGAAGTAGTAAAGAATTTTCTAGTAAATTATGCAGAAGTTCATGGATTACCAAGTCCATCAGGAAAATGGGTACAAATATTATGTGTATATAATACACAATTGCAGGGATTAAGCATATAATATGCATACAAA
>CAJVPN010001999.1:0-10690 GCA_910592215.1 Entrophospora candida
GGCTTAGTTTAATAAACCAATAACTCTTTTTTATATTGTAATTAAGTTATTGGTTAAATATTTCTAAAGCTCTTTGTACTAAAATAATATCATAATCTTGAGCAGCAGTTAGGTTTCAGGTTTACTCGAATAAAACAAACAATTTGAGTAAAACTAATAAAACTAATAAAACTAATAAAACTAATAAAACTAATAAAACTAATAAAACTAATAAAACGAATAAAATGAATAAAACGAATAAAATGAATAAAACGAATAAAATGAATAAAACGAATAAAATGAATAAAACGAATAAAATGATAATAGTAATAATACTACTAGTAGTGATGGTAGCAGTGATTCGCAAAAAGTACACAAATCACATCCAGATAAGTAGAATATTAGATGAAGAGATTGCTAAATCAAAAAGCATAAAAATTTATACAAGTAATGATAGTTCATTAAATAGTCTTGATTTTAACTCTCTTCTCTTAAACACCGAAGGTGAATAAAAATTTCATTAATTAATTAATTTGAAATTATTATCCATTAGTTATTACTAACAATACTTTTTAATTGTATTAGATTCTAATAATTAAAAAAAGAATCAATGAATGACTAATAATGTTTGACACCGATGATTAGAGGTTGGCCACAATTGAACAAAATCTTAGTATGATTTTCCGCGGCGATAAAAATGATTCCATCTCTCTTTTGGTAATTTATCTATAAAAAGGAATTATGTAAAAATTGAGTTGCAGATCAATGAATGGATTTCTTCTCTCCTTTTTTTTCTTGCTGGTCTTTAACTTGTAATTTATTTTCTCTTCCGTGCTGTGTTGGGACAATAGTAATAATTATTTACAAGAAAATATGAAATTTTGCCGTCGCGAAAAAAACAAATACATGTCATATTAATTTTCAAAGGAAATCTTAGTAAACAATAAATAATTGTTACTTTTTGGATCAATATATGAGAGAGATCTTAGCAAACAATAAATTAGAATTCACCCAATAAAGTTTAAGATGGACATTCAAAAAAAAAAAGGTTCTGTGAAACATAATTCGACACACATCAATAATGTCTCAATTAACTTCTGTAATTAAAAGGGCAAACTCTTCTTTGCATTCTGCTACTGTTATATTTTTACATGTAAAAAATGTTTATCCTCAATATATTAAGTATGTAAATAATAAATTAATATTCAAGAATTAATAATATATATATATATATATGGTATAGGGTTTAGGTGATAGCGGACATGGATGGGAACCAATTGCTATAGAAATAGGTGAAAAAATGGAACATGTAAAATTTGTGCTACCAAATGCGTAAGCTTATTATTATAATAATGATATTAATACATAAAGATAATAATAATAATTGCAAAGACTTGATTTATTTTCCTTGTTGATATAGACCAATACGTCCAATAACTGTTAATACAGGTATGAAGATGCCTGGATGGTAATAATTATGATGCTTCTCTTATCCAGATAAAATCGAATATGACAAACAATTAATAATTATAAATTATATCACAGGTTTGATGTTACAACTTTAAATGTAGATCAAATAAATGGTGTGGATGAAGATGGTGTGATGGAATCTATTTCTCAAAGTATAATATTAATATTGATGTTAATGTTATATATAATGCTATTAATATTGGAAAAAATATTTATTGTGTTTACTTATTTTTCAGTAAAAAAATTGATAAAAGATGAAATTGACTCTGGAATTGTTTCTAATCGAATTGTTGTTGGAGGATTTTCTCAAGGAACTGCGATAGCTCTGGCTACAGGGATAACATCAGAATATCCTTTAGCTGGAATAGTTGGGTAAATTTATTCTTTTATATTTTATCTTCTTTTTTTGCCTTTTTAACCAAAAATTTTATAAATAATAGATTATGTGGGTTTTTAAGAATGGAAGAAAAGACTATTCAAGTTAATTATTATTATTATTATTATTGATTCTTTAAAATTATTTATATCTAATTAACATATATATATATATCTAATAAATGAATATTTAGATGTCCACTCAAGCAAATAAGAATACACCAATATTTATGGCTCATGGTAATAAAGATATGGTATATAATGATTATTAAATGATTAATCAATCTAATATAATTGTTGATACATATTTTATACAACTTTTATTTTATAGGTTGTAAAATATCAATTGGGTAAACGGACTTCAGAATTTCTTAAAAACAATGGTTATAATGTAACATTCAAAACTTATAATGGAATGGACCATTTTCCTTCAAATCAAGTGATCTCTGATCTAGCTTCATATCTGAAACAAGTTATTCCCTAAACTTTGTTCTCTTCAAAAACAAATAAAAAGACCAGTATTTATAATGTAATTCATCTATTTAATATATGTGCATACTGCAATAAAATGAACTTTTGTACTGCAATGAATTTCAGAGTTCAAAATTATCACCATTATACTACTGACATGCATGATATAACGATTTTATCTCCTAGATAGTTTTCGCACATAAACAATCTGAGTGTAGTATTTCCTAATAAATTATAATTAATAGTTGGTAAATCAATTTAATTGTATTTCACTTTTACTCTCCATTCTCTTGCATTTAGCCGATAATGTGAATGTGGTTTCATTTCACCTACCGAAACAAAGATTTACAATTAAAGTGGGACGTTTTGTCATTTTAACTCTCTACAACTAAAAACCAATTCAGGATTCTGGTTAATATTAAATGCATGAGAAATTGCGAATTAAGGGTGATCTACATTTTAATCTATAATTCGGATAACCTTTTTTAAGGGTAGTGGGAACGTAAGAAATTAATTTTTTTTAAAGATTAACATAAAAATAATAGCTTTTTTGACCAAGCGGAAAATTACTAATGACTATGGAATATGAACGATCTACTGTTAGCTAGTAACTAATTAACTAATTAATTGGTTATTAATTAACATTCCAAGTAAAATAAATGAATTTACTATAAAAGATATACCTAAGCGATCAAAAATCAGTAAATATTCATAATAATGTAATATTTGGACATTTATTTCTACTTATACTTGCAATTGGACGCGTCAAACAAAGTTTGACTTTGAGGGTCAGATTATTTTCGGTTTTATTAACAACCTGCTTTAAAATTTTTCTTAAAGCAGATACATATGATAAAGAAGTTATATCTCAAATTTGGTGGTGGTTGCTACACAGCAAGGGTATCAAACGGGGATGTAAAGACATTAGATTATAAAATTTTATTTGTTCCGTGAAAATATTCAATTCTTTCAAAAAAAATGTGGGAACAGCTGTCCTATTTATACGTTTTGAATCTAATAAAATAGACTATTGTCTTGTCCAAAAAAATATCTCCCTGTTCTGTTTCCTGTTCCTTCTGACCAGTCAATGAAAATTAGTTTTGATTGTAGGATGGAACACCTCTATAGTTTCACCAGTTACCAAAACCGACCGATTGGTGAATGGTGCAATGTTGAAACTAGTGTAACACTCTGAAGAATACATCAATAAAAAAGACCGTAGCTGAAAACATATTTTATTTAGAAAACTAACTAAAGTACATAATTTAAAAACCATTAATTGCTTTTGACTATTTTATATACTTCATAATCTTCCACTGAAAAAAGTTCATTACTATTATTACTAAAATTCAAATTTTCTTTATAAGAAGAATCAGAATCAAAAAAATAACAGCAATAAAGTTTATTGGAATTACTATTATAAAAAAAAGATAATTCATAAAAGCTTATCATGTATTCACTTTTATCATTATAACCACATATTGCTAATTTAGGGTCTTTGACTCTACTTAATATTGAGTTATCATTTATTTGATTTTCATCAATTTTAAATATAAAACTTTCATTAGTATGAATCCAATGATTCTCATCTGAAGACTTTCCTTTTATATTCCAACAAAGTGGATTATAGCCACCAATCAATATACCAGATTCTTCAATTTTAACAATAACTATAGTTTGTTGAATATCATTACATTTATCCTTAAACACTGATCTAGAGAATCCATCTCGTGTTCCTTGAAGAATCAATTCAAATTTATAAGGTATATCGTCATTTTCATTATACAAATCATTTTTTTCATCAATCCAGCTAGAAATCAAAAGTTTCATTTTTAAATTTAATAACACTTTTCCTGTTCTTGGACCTTTTTGTAGTAACAAACTTGGTTTCCAATTATGGTTATCATCAATAAGATGATAATCAAGAAGTTCTTTGTAAACTTCCTCACTGAAAACTTTTTTATAAGGTTCAATTTTATCATGAAAATCACTTAAAGATATTTGATCAAATCTGACAAATGAAAAGATATCTTTTAATACATTTTTTAACTCTTCAAAGTCATCATCACTCCATTCTGAAATATTCTCTTCCAAATTTTCAATTTGTCCTATTCCCCATTGAATAACACAATTCCAAATATCAATCTCATCCAATTTTAAATTATTTTTTTCTAATAAAGATATAAGCAATGGCTGTTCAATATTTTTGAAATCAGTAGATTCTAAAAATAATTCGGGTTCTTCATCAATTAGTGTTTTAAAATAATCTTGTAGCAAAACGAATGATGAATAATATTTTGATGAAAGTTCATGAAGATAATTTAAATTCTGTAAAATCCATTCTTCTTCTTTTACAATCAAGTAATTTTGTAAATAGTCAATCAATTCACTAAAATCTAATTCATCGCATGCTTCAATAAGTTCAACAATCTCATCAGGATTCAAATTATCCATATTAATAATACCATTGTACATATATCTATTTAATTTCATTCAAAAAAAAAACTTAGATTTGTCAATTAATTGATTAATAATTATATTAAAACAAGTTATATTAATCAATCTTTACGTTAAAAGAACTTTGAATGTTTTTGGAGAAATGTTTTCTTTTTTGAATAAAATAATACTGCCATCCTCGGATTTTTCGATCCAATTATTAGATAGAGCTGTCCTAAAATATAAAGACCTTGCTTTTAAAATGTTAGAATGAGCTTTAAAAATTTTAACATTATTGTCCGTTCCCACTTTAATTTCTACATCATAAAGGTCTGATTCATTTAACAGATTTGTTAAATCATTAATAACCTTGAGGATATATTTCAATGGTAAGTTATCTTTATTAGAATCAATAAGGCTATTAAATAATGTCGTAATATTTTCTAACGATGAAAAGGCGTTGGACATTTTGAATGAATATTTTTCTTATTGGAGAATTTAAATTTTAAAAAGAAGTAACGATTTGAAGAATTTTTATTTTTCAAAAATTGCGATTAATATTAATATTAAACCATAATATCTGTGTATCAAAATAAATGCTCAAAATGGAAAGAATGAGAAATTAAATGCATAATATTAAGTTTGTGAAATTTAATCTGATATTTTTTTTTGGCTTTACAAAAGATATATATTTTTTAAATTTTATTTTTTTTTGCAGATAAATTAAATTATTTATTTGTGAAAACTTGTATATATACAAATTATATAAAACTCGGTCAATTAAGAGAAATCATTTATAAATTATTCAATTTTATTTTTTTTTTGTACTATCGATCAAAACACTACACTACTAATTATTCATAGTTTTTTTTTCTTCTCGGACCAAATTCCACCTTTATATATAAATATTTATGTTAATAATAACATGATAAATAAATAAAAATTACATAATAATGATTTATTTTATTCTATTCAAAATTTTTTTTTAAATTAAAAACTAATAAAAGAAAATATTTTTATTATTACTATTTAATTTGTGGAAGGTGTCACACTAGTCACGTTTGGTGAACCATCATTATTATTATTATTATTATTTCCATGAATTTTTTGGTGACGACGAAGATTACTGACAACAGAAAAATGACGACCACATCCATCTACTGTGCATTTAAATGCTAATAAACAAACAAAAATAAAATAATAATTAATTAATTAAAAAAGGTAATCAATAAATCATTAATTCAATATATTATTACTTACGTTTTTCACCAGTATGACTGTACATATGAGTTTGTAAAGAACTTGGTCTTGTAAATCTTTTTTGACAAATTTCACATTTATATCTTTTAGGAGTCGATGAAATAGTTTTTGAATTAAAAGTAGTCATCATAGCTTGAGGAGAGGATACACTTGGAGATAATGTTTGTGGTTTATCTGGTGTGCCTCCATTATTATTATTTGAAATAACAGCTATATCATTTGTAACAGTATAACCTGCACCACCACCACCACCTCCACTCAAGGCAGCAATTGTTGCATATTCTTGTGGTGTAGTGCCCATTGCATAATTAACAGTTTCATGTTGAGCTAAACCGATTGGAGGTTGACCATAATAGTTAACTGGAGCAGCGGTTGTGGTAGCAGCAGCTGTACGAGCTAATTTCATTGAAGGATCATTGAAAAGAGCGGGATCCAATGCATGTTCTTCATAAGTTTTTGCTGGTTTTGGAGGATAAGGACCAAAAGGATAAGCTGAATTACTATTATTAGTCCATATTTCTTCAGTTTTTACAACACAATCGGATGATTCAGCAGCACTTGTATTATCACTAAATAATATATGAGGAAGGAGGAGGGGAGGATGAATAGGAAATTATAATTATAATCAAGTGATAATTATGATAATCATTTTTAATAATAATTTATAAATTATTAGCTCATACGCTGTTGATGTTGGTGCATTATCGAGTGCTTTTGTGTTGTTGGATGCTTTATTTAAATCCGCACTACTAATAGTGGCATCATTAGTAATTGTTTCAGTGGATGTAATGGCGTTTTTAATGGATTCAATTGTTGATGATGATCTTTGAATTTCATTAGTAGAAGAAAATTTATCACTAGAAGTTTCGTTATTATTAGCCCCACCATTATTATTTACTTTAAAATCATTATTAGAACTATTGGAGGCTGGATTAATTGAAGAATTGCTCATTATTATTTTTATTTTGTAGATGATTTTTTAATATATATGTATATATATTTTGCTGATTATTTTCTGTTGAATGTTAATCTTTATGTCTAAATAAATATTATTTTTTTGTAGATGATGATGATGGATGATTAACAACAATTTGTTATTATTATTGTTAGTTTTTAAAAAAAGATTATGATAAAACTACTGAAACCTCCTTATTTCTTGTAAAAATAAATAAATCGATTACCTTTGTTTTTATTTCAATTGTAAAATTTACTAAAATCAAGAAAATGTCTTTTTTATTTATTTTGCACTTGAAGTTTTTTTTTTTAGTTTGTCCAGTATTAAAAAAAAAATTTAGGAAACAAAAATTTTTATAAAGAAACAAGTGTAAATTTACGTATAAAAGAGCATAAGAAACTGATCAAAATATAATAAAGAAATAGAGAGAACGGAAGTTTGATTTTTTTTTTTGTGGGAATAAAAGATATATTATTAAATATATCTTTCTCTAATATACAACAAAGCAAACATAACAAAATACCGGTTACACAGATTCATAGTGGGTAAATTTCGTACGACTATTAAAATAAGATTGGAAAACCAATTTCTTCGGTCATTAATTTTTAATTTCTATATTTTTAGGTATTTTTACTGTTGCGAAAAAACTTGAACTTTCCCCAACCTGTTTGCTTCCCCTTCTTACAACGTTCGATTTACGCTAGCACATCTATTACACATTTTACAACAGTCACATATGACTATAGATGCCTCTGTAAGGTTGTCATATATGACTCATTCACTATGGAGGATACGTTTATGGGATTGTTGCAATCTTTTTCTTTGAGTTAGATTAACTTAATTATGAACAACAATATGATGTTTTCTAGGGCCATTACAAAGCTCAGATATTAAGAGTTACTGCTCGAAATTAAGCAACGCTTCTAGAAGAAGGGACGTGCGCAAACAGTATGATGCTCGTGTGTTGTTGATTGTTAACACTCTTATTCAAATATTTTAATTAATCACGAATGCCGGAAACATTGTTGGAAAGTTGAGAAATGGGTGTGTAAAGATGATTTATCTGCAAATAGAGGGTGCACATGTAGAAGATAGCATCTAAAACTTTGGATGTTTTGGGAAAATATTAAAGGAAGCAGCTCTGCTGTTACCAATCTCAAGATTTTGACTTTGCTCAATTAAACTTGGTTGATTATTCGATCCAAACTTAACAAACGACATCGTTTCATTGATTAAAGTACTTTGCTTGAGATTTATCAAATGGTAATATTTTATCTGCAAACATTTATAATGGTGCTACAATTTTTCATCATCATGAGTAAGCAATTAAGAAAAAGTAAAAAGAATATTGATAAATTGTTATCAAATGTCATATTATATTTAGGATACGGAAACTAAAGGAAGAAGGAAAAACATTGATTTCCTTGGCGTGTATATATGTGCGTGTGTACTTTTTACTATTTAATAAATTTTATATTATTTAAATTGGTCACAAAAGATACAATCATATAATTGTTAGGCTCATTGGTTTGTTATTACTATTAATATTATATATAAAAAATATATATTAGCCTTGTTAGATATCAATTGTTTATTGATGTGTTCTTGAGCGATATTCAATTCTTAAAATTTCATTTATAGGCGGTGGCGACTCTTCAATATGACGTATTATTCTCGCTTTAATGCTAGATCAGACCAGAGTATGTGCCGTAAAAAGTTCGCCGTGTGTATTATTATTTATTTTTTGATTAAATGGATAAATAATGCTCGGTTTTGATCATCTTTTCTAATTAAAGAACATTCTGGTAAATTAATAAGAAAGGAGAAAAAAGAATATAGGAAATGATATTTGTACGACGTTTTACATTTTTGTGACAGAAAAATAATAAAATGTATTTTTCCATAGAACATTACCAACAATTTGTTGTAATGATGATGATGCACATGTAAAGAAACGTGAAGTTAAATGATATTTATTGCCAAAAAGCTATTAGTGATGAAATTTCATCGGATCAAACCGGACTAGCTGCTAAGAAAAAATCGATTTCGGATCTAATACATTATTAGACACCAGCAGAACGCGACGTGATTTTGTTTTTACGTGTTTTTACGTTCATATTTAATTTGAACCGGTTCGAACCGTTTCACTGTTTCGAACCAAATACGCAAAAGGTCGTGCACAAAACACATAAAAAAACCAATAAATAGTCTCATATTGTAACTTAGGCTCTCTCCCAATATTATATTAATATGCAAAATCTGTTCCTCTGACATTTTTATTGAATTAATAATTAAAAAATAAAAATTTAACCGAAATCCTTTAAGAAATATTTCTCGCTTCAAAAAATCAATCACATAATAATCTTATCTGAAATTTCTTTTGCAAATAAATATAACCTTTTGGACCAATCCTCCTTCAAAAAGTTTTGAGCTCAAAATTTCAGCAGAATTATCGGTCTTTATAAAAACAAAGTACCAAACTACAAACATATCTAGAATTCTTGGTGTTCACAGAAAAACAGTGTCTCATACTATTAAAAAAAGGTCTTTATGAAAAAGATCATAAAAATAACCTTTCTGTATATATATAGGAATTTCCTTCGAATTATTCTATCCTAAATTACTAGTTCCAATATTCTATGTCTCTTATGGTTCGACCTATTCTATCTCAGGATTACCGGTTCGAGAATTTGGCTCGAACCCGAAACGAACCGAACGTTTGATTCGATAGGCAGGTAAATACCTAGCTCGAATATGATGTGATTTTGTAATTTTATATAAAAAACTAACAAGTAATCATAAACTCGCGTACCAAGTAAAAAGTTGTTCATCAGTTGGTTTATCTGTATTTTAAATTCGAATACCAAACGCGGTTTCGTGGTTTTACGTGATGGAAAAATAAAAAACCATTTATATTAATAAAATAAATGATTATTGAGGAATTATTTATTATTTATTGTTTTTAAGGGCTGAAGATTTATTTTTTTAATATTCGAGTCAACCCGAGTTTGACCTTTTCCGGTTCAGCCTGAACGTGACAGCTAGGTTGATCTGAATTCTAGTTGATAATAATAAGTTGATTAAGTATTGATTCGGTTTCGAGTGATCATTATTTTAATTATTTGTTTTATTACATATAAATAAATTATTAGGAAAATGATCACCAATTACAATATTATTAGAGAAATTGTTATTCGCACCCCCACGTGACTAAGACAAAGAATCAATAAAATCATCATATTTTAAGCGATTTATTTATTTGATCAAAGCCATTTTGCTAAACGATCAAGTTATTTGCTAAGCAATTTATTTGATCAAAGCCATTCATTGGTCACATTACTATATTTAGTCACGTGGGTGCGATAACAAAAATAGGGTAATTCCCTATTATTATTATTATTATTCAAAAAAAAAAAAAAAAATCTCAATTATCAAGATGGTGGTGAACTTTCCACCTGAAATATTAATACCAATAATCAATCACTTGAAAGACGATTACCAAACACTTTACTCTTGTGTCCGAGTTAACAAACAATGGCATAATATTAGTATTCCAACATTATGGAGGAACCCCTTTTACAGTTACAAAAGCCTCCAAATTATAATCAATTGTTTCTTGGTGAAGTACAAGTATGTCTTGCGAAAAAATAATATCATACTCACCATCGAACTATTGGATAAATCACCACTATACAATTATGCAAAGTTTACTACAGAAATAGATATTACTAATTATACTAAAAG
>CAJVPN010002000.1:0-10684 GCA_910592215.1 Entrophospora candida
TAGAAAGCAAAATATACGCGTTAAAAAAATACATCTCAGGTTAAACAAGTTTTTGTGCGCAGTCACGCGACTTTTTTTCTATTCTAAATTTAGCAAGTTTCACAATATAAAAAAGATCGACGATCGAATGTCCACTATGCTTATAAAAGTAATGAAAGGGAATGGAAAATTTAGCAGTGTTGAAGGTGTATTTAGTAAAGAAAAAAGATTTATAAGTATAAGATTATCTGTTTAATTTTTTTTGCTATATTGTTATAATTAAATTTGGTTTTTTTAAGTTAAATTTTTGTTATAATTTTTTAGCTTTGGTTTATTTTTGTATAGATTTAATTTGCTTATAATTTTAATTTTCATTATAGAGCAAATTTAAAATTTTTGGGGTATAATTATTATTATGAATTGACAATTAAATTGTTTATGAATTATTGCTATCACTATACTCTTAATAATATTTATTATACATGGGTAAACTTGATTTGGCCTAACTGGGCAAATTGTATTAAAAACTATTGTTAAGGTGTAAGTCGGACAACCCATCCAGTCAGATAATAATAGATAGGTTGGTCGGTGATTTTGAGTGATAACCTTTGCCATCTTAGTAACGTATGATTCTTTAAGATCTTACGATCTTTAATTACAATTTTTTTAATTATTATTATATTATTTCTATTTTTTTAAAAAAAAAATAAAAATAAAAAAAATAAATCTTACGATACGATTTGAATCAATTTTATTGCATGATTTTGTTTAGATTTCGTAGACATTAATAGATTTAAATCAATCCGTGCAATTTCAGGTTTAATTGTTGATTTTTTTTTTTATAATGTCTTTTTTGTGATTTATCTATAAAAAGGAATTTGCAGTTTCACGAAGTTGGTTGCGTTGTGATAAATATTCTCTATCGATCATATCGGGAAGGGAAGAGAGAAGTCAACATGGCATGTTGATGTTGATGTTGATGTTGAGGAGATGTTGAAAATAAACTTTTGTTAAACTTAATTTTTGGAGAAGGAATTTTCTATTCTTTTTTTGTGACTTGCAGATCAATGAGTGTACAATGAACCTTCCATAAATGCACCCTCTATAAATGCATCCCTCCAAAAATGCATGCTATGTCTCATTCCCAACCTCGGGAATTAGAGATAAATGCACACCCTACATATTCTGCATTGCACGGTCTTCCCCCATCTCCGTTCATATAAAACCACCCTCTCTAAATATACGCCCGTGACTTTTACGTGATTTATTTGCCAAATAAATTCGTGTTAAACGTTATTTATATCTATTTATTATTTTTGTTACCTCTTTTTAATATTAATAAAGGATGAAGTAAGCTACTATTGCTTATAAAGGATTAAATGAATGTCTGCTGCTTCTTCCTTTTTAATTGACAAAGAGTTATTAGAATAATAATGATAAATACACAAATGGAGAAAATTATATATATACGCGAAATTAAAAAAAACAAAGGATAAAAGATCACAAATTTTTTCGAAATTTTATGTTTAATAAAAGTAACCAAAATAAAATAAAAACAATTAAGACAGGTTAATGCCCTTGAGCAATTTATTAATTTAAAAAAAAAAAAAATTCAATGAAGCAAACCACAATGGAACAATTTTTTAGTCAACAATAATATTAATATTAATGTAATAATAATAGTAATTTAAAATTGTACAATAATTTTTATTAGTATTACGTGCAACCAATAAAATTCTTTCCCTCCATAAATGCGCGCTCTCATCCATTCCCAAGGGGGTGCACTTATGGAGGGTTTACTGTATTTTGTTTTCTTTCCAATGCCGTAAAAACCTTTCTACTTTCAATGACACCTGATAGCCTTCCGTTTTTTCTCTTTTAACTTGTGCCTAATGAATTTAATAATTACTTACAAGAATAAGAAAAAATCTATGTATATTTTTTTTTGTCATAATGCATTATTATCTATTATATCGATTTATACCGAGATAAAATCGTTATATCTAAGAACTATTGCCTTTTGATCAATTAATGAAGGAGATTTTAGTAGACAATTACTTTTTCTTATAAACAATAAACCATTACTTTTTCAATTAATAAAACCATTACTTTTTCCTTTCTAAAACTTGTTTATATACATTAACCTTCAGAACCTAAGCTACAAGCTTGTATTTTTTTGTGTTTTTGTGTAATTTATATAAATGGGATGTCCAAATTTTTTTTAGCTGGAATTGCGTTTTTGATAATTATAACTCGGATCACCATGCTCGCCATTCATGCCCGACTTTTCAAGTTTACCTGTGTATAATAATTTAGATTGTTCAATTTGGATTATCTGGTGAAATCTGACGGCTAGATGATGAGTTAAGTTAGAGGCAGTACTTTTTTATATGTTCTACATATATAAATTATCCTAAAAACACACGGGAAAAGGGATATAAACGAGGCATGACCGTAAATAATATTATTGTCTTTAAATCAAAGAAAAATTGTTCCATTGCATTAGATTTTATTTCTCTTAGTTTTCTCATGGGTTTATATCTTTTTAATTGCTCCACTAATTTGATTAAAATGATTGCAATTAACAATATTCTTGGCAATATAAAAAGATCAACAGAAAGTTTTCGTAGTTAGCCTATAGAAATTACTTTGAGGCTAAGCCGGATTATAGTTGAGGTAACATCTGGATTTTTGGCTGAAAATTTGGCTTTTTTAATAAGTGGTGTGACTGTTCTGAAAATCTTTGTTATAAGCCATACACAGGTATATAGAAAGCAATTTTTGCGTCATATGAAATTATAGGACTGGTAGAAATTCCTTAGCACTAAAATATACAATGAAATACATCATACTGTGTTTGATATTTCATATTTATCATATGTGCTACCTACCGTTAAGGGAATAGCTGATTTGATTTCATACTGTGTTTGCAATGTTATTGTGTATGATATTTCTTCATTAGCAAAAAACCGGATTATTTTGATAAAAATAGTTCGAGTTTTAGGAAAAACATTATCATTTGTGATGGGCGTGGGTGGATAAAACACTGCAAAAAAGAAATTATTTATTATATAATGTGAATTAGTTAAAATTTTGGGGTAGGGTGTTTGAATACGAAATTCTGATTGGCTAATTTGAATTTCACATTGCACAACAATGCCAAGAATGGCTTTGGGGCTTTGTATTTAAATGAAATAAATTATTTTTAGAATAGAATGACATTAACAATTATGGAATTTATTACAATTAAAAATTAATTAATTTTCAATTACACAGCCATCAATTCAAACAAAAGGATTTCATCATACACACATCACACATATTTTTTCATTCGTTTTCCGGTACTAATAATTAATTTTATTATTATTTTTACCGTAAAAAAAATATGTTAATTTCTACATGCAAAGACGAATTTACAAAAATCCAGAATGGAGTTATACTTGATTTATCGGTAAGTATACATTCTTGACAAGCAAATAAATGTTTTGCTAATTATTCTCCAATTCAATCAATTAATCAAAATCTTTCTTTAGCCATTATGTACGAAGTTTTTTAACTCAAAATCAAAAGGCTTTGAAGACTATAATATCTATGACAATGATGATGATGATGAATTAGAATCTTTCGACCAAGAATTACATCGAAGTTACAATCTTATGTATTTTGTTCCTAGAGAAAACCTAAATAAACGACAAGTTGCTCGAGACGAATATGTAGATGCAGAAGAGAATGAAGAAGAGGGAAACGATGACAATGATCTGGCACTTAAAAAACGAAGCATAGTTAAACCTTCGAAAAGAAAGCCAAAAGAACAATCAAATAATTCAACACCATCAGAAACATCATCGCCTTCACCTCTGCTAATAAAACCATCTGATGTGTCATCTGCGCCACCAATAAGTAGTAGTAGTTCAATTGAAGAACAATCTACAAGAACTTTTAATGGTGATGAAATTTTATCGACATCATCATCATCTTCATCACCATCACAGTTATCATCACCATCATCATCTCCAACGCCACCATTACAGTCGTCACAGCCATCACCATCATCATTACCGACAACAGGCGTGGTTAATTCTGAAGATAATAAATTCAACAAATCAGTTCCAGTAAAAGATGCTTTGTATTGGTGGAGGAACGATCCTCTTGTTAGTATCCATCATGAACATTGGCACATAGTTTTTGCTGCTGACGAAGTTGATGGTGTAAAAAAAGATAGGGAAGGGGAAAGTTTTATTTATATGCACAGATTCATGTTAGCAAGGTAATTAATTGATAGCATTAATGAACATATTAAAAGGCGTTTATACTTATTTAATCGTAATTGTATTTGTATTTTTATTAGATATGATGCTGAACGTCTTGCAGCCGGAGTAGGAAAAGTTACACCTTTGAAAAATTATCGAGATCCAATACCTGAAGCCTTTTATCCTCCTTCTCAATTGTACGAACCTGTTGACGAGAATGGATCGCATGTTCACTTTCCATCTCGTCCTCCTGGTCAAAAATTCCATGACACAAGTAATCAATAATTTAATTTAATAATAATAATAACATTATGATTTTTATATAAAATAAACATTATCATTATTTTTTTAGAATTTGATGGAGATGGAAAGAAAAAATCGAATTTTGTTACAGTTAAGGATTTGGAAAATACTTTGTTAGAAGTGGAGAATTGGATCGATGGCAATAATACTGAATCACACTCATTGAACTTGTTAAATGATTCTAATGGGAATGCTGATTTGGGTGCTGAAATTGAACAGACACTACATAATGTTGGGCATGCCATGCTTGCTTATATTATGACACCTAATAATCCTTCTGCTCCACCTGGTGTTTTGGTTGGTGCTCGTGCAGGATGTCGTGACCCGCTATTTTGGAGATGGCATCGTCACATTGACAACATTTATGTTAGATGGCAAACTCGATTAGGATTAAATATGTTCAGTAATGATATTCCGCCAGTGAAAATAAAAAATAGTGATATTTTCCTTGGATTTAAAGATGAGTTATTTAATCTTGATCAAAATGGTGATCATGATGGATGGCTTAATTATGCCAAGAATACAATTGGCGGTGTAAACTTTGATGAACCACTGGTAAATGTTACCGGATTCACCAATGAATTACAAACCACTATGAAAAAAAGAGTTCATATTTGGCGTGAAGATATTAATAATACAGAAATTGTAGAGTTTTTATATCCTAGAGAATTCTTTACTTTTTTCCGGATTGAAAATTTATCTTTTAAAGTAAGTATATAAATTATTAGTGATCAATAATGGATATTATTATATTGGGTGTAATTTAATAGAACATTTTTCTCACTCACCTCATCACTCCAATATTATTAATTAAGCCACTGCCGATAACATTCAGAGTTTTTATTGTTCCTGAAGTATTTATGGACTCATATGTCCACTGGATAGAATTTGACAAATTCAAAAGGATATTGAAACCATATGAGAAAACAATAATATCACAAGATAGTGATCAGGCAATTGGTATACGTAAACCAGCACAAAAATCTGTTAAACAAATGGAATCCACCATGATCACGCCCACATACCAGAATGAAATAGACGCTATGGCAGTAGATAAACAAGCTGAAACAATATTTTGTGGTTGTGGTTGGCCATACAATATGGTAATCCCAAGAGGAACAAAACAAGGTCTTCGATTTAAAATGATGGTATATGTATCGAATGGTAAGGATGACAGGGTCCCGGTTGCTCCAACATGTGGAAGTCAATTATTATGTGGTAGCAGGAAATGGAAAGACAAATATCCTGATAAACATCCTATGGGTTATCCATTTGATAGACCTTTTATAAACAATTCATTTTATCAAACATTTGCTCATTTACCGAATGTTGCTATACGTGATTTTGTTATTCGTTGGGTTGAAGATTTCCCTCTATTAGTTCCTTTGCATAATTAATTTTAGCGCACATATATATATATAGTGTATGTATTATTTATTATTTTTATTTATGTAATATAGGCATGTTATTATTAATTTTGTAAATACAAGAACAATTAGATTATTTAATTTTCCTCAAAAATAAAACGCGTGCGTTAAAAGGTTTATCTCGATTATATTTCACCTCTTCCGCAAAGCCTACTAATACAAATAATGATTCGATTACAAGATCTATATCTTCTTACACAATATCGTGCACAAGCATTACATCTACTACTTCTACCTCGAAAACCTACACCGATACGAAGACGCCTACTAATTTGCTGACTTTCGATAATTTCACTATCAAGATCATCACTATTATAGTCTTCGCCAATCGATTCATTTGTAGCATTTTCTTCACCTCGCTTGTTGTATTTTTGTTGTTCTTCCACCTCTTCAAGACAAGAGGATGAATCTTCTTTATTGGTGGTGGTAACTGATAATGATAAAGGTAGCGATGATGGTGATGATGGTGAAGAGGGGATTGATGCATTTGTTAGATATAATGTTAACAAAAAAATAAAATTTAACCGAATGATAAACATTGTAATTTTAGAATAATAATATAATTATTATTATTTATCATCCATCTTTTATATGTTTTTGTTTGATGGAAACTAAATTTTTAATCTATAAACATTTTATTAAGAAAACCTTAATTTGATTTACTTTTTTTTAATCTTTGATTAAAAAAGTTTTTTTTATTTCTTTATAAATAAATATAACGATCTTTGAGTTAAATTTCACAAATTAAACAAATTATTTGCGCTGCTGCCCCCGATTTTTTTATTGGTATTAAACAATATAATAAAAATGAATCTCACATTGTTAATTATTTTGTTTATAGGCAGGCACAGGTACTGCATATAGCAGACAGATAGTTTCACCGAAATACGATCATGTTGATAGTTGATAGTTGGAAATTTTCTAATGTTGGATCGGAACTATTCTCAAAAAATTTTTTTATTTTACCAAACTGTTAATACACGTGAGATACGGGTTGGGTATTTGGATGCGAAATTCCAATTGCCTAACTTAAATATGCCATTGTATCGTTTAAAAGATTGGTTGGATTTGAAAATGAGGAGCCTTATTTGTATGTTTAATAGTTTTTCTTCCCCTTGTAAAGAGAAAACCATGCCCAACAGGCATTTTAGTAATGACTTGCATCAAGGAATAAAATTTGTTACTTCGAATGGATCAGGGAATGTTGAAGTGAGAAGGATATACTTGTAAAGTTTGAAAGGTTGTTATTTAGTGTACTTGCATCTGCTTCATAAGGGCGCTGACATATATTAGCTAATATCGTGTCGCTTACTCCCAACCCATTTTGATCATGTGTATAACAATCATTTGCCTTCTTTAGATATCAACAAAATAACGAAAAAAAGAATTGATTTTAATATATTATGATCTCTTGAAAATTTCTGGATATTTGAATTAACCATCCCTTGACCAAACACCCTATCTGGTTCTGAGTGTAATAACGCCTACTTATCCTGCTAAAGGAAAATATAAAGAACAAAACTCATAGATTTTTGATGATTTCTCTCAAAAAAAAAAAAATATATATAATAATAAATGTCCTTATATAACAAAGAAAAGAAGCAAAATTGATTTGTTATTTATTTAAAAAGGATGGTGATGATGGTAGTATGCAACATGTAATCATTCTAGTTATTTTTAAAGAATGGTGACAGTTGTGAATTGTTGCAATTCATTGTCATTCTAGTTTTAATTTAAATAGCATGAATAAAAATATGAATTGTTACACATTCTTTAGTAATAATCTCAAAAAAAAAAAAAAAAAGAGTATGATGAAAGTAAAGTAAATAAATCATATTCTTCTTCAAATGAGCAAAAGTGACTATTTTAATGAATCTGAATTTTTGATATAAACCAATCCCTAGTTTATAAGAATTAAATTGTGAACAAAAAATAGTTTTTGACAAAAGGCCTTAATGTAATTTTACTGGTGCTGGTGGTAATATTACCATTAATGATTGTTCAATATATATTTATATATTCTTTTTATCATCAGTTATTGAATAATTTAAAAATTAAAGTTATTTTGTAGAAAAGTTTTCAATTAAAAACAATAATCAACAAACTGAAAAATGTTGGGTGAAACAGAAGTTGGTATTACTGCAATGGCTGGCATAGCCATTACATGACCAACATTGATGGAATTAGTGTTACCAGTCGACTAGTCGATTTGCATTCAGTCGCGACTAGAAAATTTTCTAGTCGACTGAGCTGCGACTAGATTTCAGTCATGACTACACTAGATTTCAATATTAATATTTTTACTGTAATTCGCGGTCTATAATAGAAGTGTGTGCATACTATACAAGTTATTTTATAGTAACAATAAAAATAATTTTTAATACTAATAAATGCAACAAACAACTTTTCCAAGGTTATCAAATTTATCCAGAAAATAATTAGGAATACTGTCATCATATATTCCTTCAGAACGGAAATTTAATTACAAATAAAAGAAATCGGTTAAATCCGTCAACAGTTAAAAATGTCATTTTTTTGAAAGAAAATTTACAAAAATATTTCAGAAGAATTGTAAATAAAATAAATTATTAATATTTATTAATTTAATAAAATTTTTTTGAAGAAAAAATTATTAGCATTTTGATTAAGCCATAATTGCATCTAATTGATGTTTGTATCAATATCGTGACTGAAATCTAGTCATGACTGAAACTAGTCGCGACTGAAACCTAGTTGCGACTAGAAAAAAATCCAGTCGACTAGTCACGACTTATGACCCTCTAGTCGACTTGCAACACTATATGGAATAACTTTTATACTCATTTTTAAGTTTAGCAGCATCAAATTATTTTTTACCTATCTTACCAATGATGAGGTAAAATAGGATCATCCTATTAGACATTTATTAATTATAAACAAATAATAAATATAATAATAAATTCTCTATGTTAATATTAATATGTTTTAAAGGTCAGTTGTCACATGTGACAAATTCAAATGTCCGCCATGCTATAATATTAGTATTTTTATCATATAGTCTGAAAGCCTACTAGTAAATGTTGAAAGTGTCAATATTTATCAGATATTCTTTTAAAATTAATCTTTTTTTTTAATGAATTATTGCTTAACTTAATAAACCAATAATTCTTTTATATTGTAATTAAATTATTGGTTAAATATTTCTAAGGCTCTTTGTGCTAAAATAATATCATAAATCTTGAGCAGTAGTTAGGTTTCTACTCAAATAAGGTTTACTCGAATAAAACAAACAATTTGAGTAAAACGAATAAAACGAATAAAACGAATAAAATGTATTATGAATAGAAACCATGCATCAATACTAAAATCCAAAAAGCAACAATAAATAAACAAACAAATAGCCTTTATTGCGAAATATTAATTTTGTTCCTTTAGTGTTAATGATTGAATTGATCACACAAGCAGTAGTCAATTTAAACAGCATTGTTTTTAAAGAATTTATTCGAAATGATATTATTAATGTTGCAATTTTTTTGATACGTATACATTAAAATTAATTTCAATTTTAATACAACGGATTCAATAACGCGTGAATTTAAATATCAATGGAATCTTTATTTAGACAGTTGTGTTACATCACTATTATATTTTTTTTTATGTAATCACGACATCAAGCCACTCCAAACGAATACTTTTATTGTAAAACGCGCATTGTAGATTTTTTTTGATATACAGTTAGACTCCTATATAGTCACACACCTCGGGATCATAGTGAAATTTCAAGAATTTTGGAGACTATACAGGACATGTTTTTACTATGATTAATTAGTAGCAAGGAATTTTTCAAATTAACAAAAAAACGTGACTATACTATGTTAAATTAATAAAACGTCACGACAAAATTACGTCGTTAAATAAAAAAAATATCAACATCACCACTAACTATTTTTTAACAATTATGTTTCAAAATTGAATATCAATGAAAATTTTTATTTTGAACATTGTTATATGTTTTATATATAGTGGTCAAATAAATGTGTAATTGAATATCGGTGAAATCTAGACAGTTATGTTATAATTTTTTTCTTTATAATAATTAGCATGTTAATAAATGTGTGAACCGAAATTGTTAACAGTTAATAAACGTGTGAATTGAATCTTTATTTAGACAGTTGTTGTTTTTTATGTGTCTATTTTTTTTAACAATTCTTTAGGTAAATCCGATTGTTCTTTTGTTTACAGTTGACAATTTATTAAAGAGTTGATGAAAAAATTTTTTTTGGAATCATATAAATATCAGTGTCTTTTTTCTTCATACTACTACTACTGCACAGTAACAATAGTGATGATGATGATAATCGTGTAAATAATCTAGATTTTTTTGATATATTGATACACTAGCTGGACAAAAGTATTTGATCACGTGTTTACACTAATTAATAAAAAACCTACATAACGAAATTTATAACATTATGCACCTAGGTTTTGATAATTATATTAATATATTCGAAATTTCACGTTGCTAGCTTTCATGTATCAAGTTCAATAAAAAATGTTGATCACCAAAATTTATTAATTTTTTTATTGATCGCAATTCAGATGTTATTACTAGAGATGTGCTATTCATAGTACCTGATTTTTTTTCACGCATAGTGCACATAATGCATATACAGTCTGCCCTTGTTTCAACGAAGTGGCTGGACATATAAGAAAATTTTATTCAACATTCGTTGAAACAAGGTCACT
>CAJVPN010002001.1:0-10682 GCA_910592215.1 Entrophospora candida
TTTTATTAATAAATAAAAGTTCTTTACAACAAAAAAGTTTAACGAACATATTACATTAAAAGAAAATCATTACCAAAGTTGGTCGAGAGATTCAAAATATTGTAACACGAAAATTAAAAGCTTCCATAACTTTTGCGTAAAGTTTTCATTTGATAACTAAAATTAGTTGACCCTGGAACATAAAGTGCCGAATCCTTAATCGATGATTTTATCTATCATGCACCACGTTATCGATATAAGAAATGTTCGAGTTTAGTGGCAAATGAATGTGTGGAAACTGAGTTTGTGTTCAGCAAAAGAAAAACTTGGCTCCTTGGGAATAACTGATAAAACAAAGGAGAGATTAAAAAAAAAAGATCTTGGAATATACAAGTTTTTTTTGTGAACTTTTATATTTTACTAACCTTTAAAGCAATTTTGCTTACGTCATTTTTGACTTAATGGCAACGAGTTTGACGTAATAGTTTTACAACTTTGGTAACATTTCGTCAAACAACATTAATTTGTAGTACCTAATATTAAACAATCTCTAATAAAATTGTCAACTGTTTGATATCAAAAAGACTTGATCGCCCTTTATTTGATTATCAATGATAAGGTTGACTCCTGAGAAGTACCAGAAAAATTTCTTACAAAAAGGAAATCAGCCGGTCGACATCACTAGTTTTATCAAGTGGAAAAGAATTATTTTATTTTATTAGTTGTGAAAATGCTTTTTTTACAGAACAGAAAAGAAATAATTTAGTATTAATTCTTGCTCTTGTTCTTATGAGCGAAGCACTGAAATATTAAACAATTAATTACAGCCGAACCTTGGTCACAGCGGACCTCTTCCATAGTGGACTATAATTAAATTCTTGTCGTAACGGATTTTTAAAATTTTTGCTTCACATATAAAAACATAAATTTTTCTTATGTGTCCCCGTTCATCCGCTGACAAGGTTTGACTGTAATTAACTAGTTAGTTAACTACGTAACCACCTGTTGTATAATAAACTTTTATGTTGATCTTTCCTTTTGAAAAATCAAGTATCTTTTGTTCCACTAATTTAATTAATAAGTATAATAAATTAAATATAAATATTAAAGTGCCGGCCGATCGTATTTTAAACATGTGACCTAGCTTCTTTCGTCTTCACATCATCCTCGTTACTAAAGTTAGCATTAATGATGAGCATAAAACTTGTAATGTTGAGTTGTGGAGTAAAGAATTTTATGACCAAAGTAGAGATTGTTTAATTCTCCTATTCACAATGTTAATAATAGATTATTCCGAAGTAACTCCGAGCAATATTTAGTTGTAACAAGTAAATCGCAGAAATTCACATTTAAATTTAGAAATATTTAAATATTAATATAGTAACAATACAATACAATATATTAACAACGACCCGTGTGATTTGTTCATCCACTAACCGTGAATGGCCTGATTATTTGTACTACATTATTTAGTTTCATTTATAAATTTTCAATTCCAAAAATTTTTCAATTTCAATTTTCAATTTACAATTTAATTTCAATTTCAATCTTTTATCCCTCCCTTCCTTCCTTTATTATTCACTCCTTCCTTTATTCATTCACTCATTTATTCATTTCACACCTTCCTTATTTTACAAAAAAAAAAAAAGTATGAAAATACTTTCATTAATCAGCTTAATATTAACTATAACAACAACAACAACAAATGTCGTGATAGTAAATGCTCAAACTGCAAAACTTGGACAATGGGATTTTGTAGGTGATTCTGGAATATCAACTATGCATGGAATACTTTCACCAAATACCAACAAGGTCCTCTTCATCGAACGTGCACAGCAAATCACCAAGGTGACTATTGATAATAAACCCTCTTTCACTGTAGAATATGATCTTGACACAAATCAATATAGAGCATTGACCACAATATCAAACACATTTTGTTCGGCTGGATCATATCTGCCAAACGGGGTAAGTAATAAAATAGTTATTTAATGTTAATTAACAAATTTTTCTATTTATTAAAAAAAAAATTTTTTTTTTTTTTTTCAAATTAAAAAAAAGACTGTTATGAATGTGGGAGGTGCAGAAGCAGGGAAAACCGCAGTTCAAGGATTCAACAGTATTCGATTATTTGATCCATGCGATGATGGAACATGTGACTGGAAGGAATATGGTTATAAACTTGCTAAAAATCGATGGTACCCTTCAGTTGAACAGTTGGCCGATGGTTCATTATTTATATTGGGAGGAGCAAATGTAGGCACTGGGTTGAATGATGAAAGAAAAAACGTGCCAAGCTATGAGTTTTACCCACCAAAAGGCGACCCAGTCGACTTTCCTTTCCTGGTAGAGACATTACCATACAATCTATACCCCACTGTACATCTTCTTCCCAACAAAAATCTTTTCATAATGGCAAATAAAGCTTCCATCATACTTGATACAACCACCTGGAAAACTGCTAAACTTCCTGATATTCCTGGTCCACCAAGACATTATCCATTAACTGCCGGCACAACACTACTACCATTAAGTCCTGACAATAACTATGATCCAGAAGTACTTGTTTGTGGAGGTTCTAATGAAAATCCAAAAGTAATAAATGACGGCTATGGTGAAAAATCATGTGGACGTATTTCTCCTTTATCTGCTAATCCTAAATGGGATATGGAAGATATGGAATATGGACGTATAATGCCGGACATTGTACTTATGGCTGATGGGAATACGTTGATTCTTAATGGATGTTCAAGAGGAAAAGCCGGATTTGATATAGGAAAGGATCCAATTCTCGTACCTGTTATTTATAAACCAAATGGCGTTAAAGGATCTCGCATGACAACAATGCAACCCTCGTATATTCCTAGAATGTATCATTCCATTGCATTCACGATCCCATCATCTCAAGTTCTTGTTTCCGGCTCTAATCCTAACGGTAGAGTCACTGAGACTTCAGCATTCCCAACAGAATATCGTGTTGAAATATTTTCCCCGCCGTTCCTATTCACTGGTTTACCACAACCAGAAATCACGAATGCACCTAAAACTTTAAAATACGGTCAAAATTTTCAAATCGATGTCACAATATATAAAGGTGACAACAAACCTAAAATCACATCTAATCTTCTTAATTCTGGATTTGTTACTCACTCGACGCATATGAGTCAACGACAAATTTTCATGGAAGTTGTTGAATACAACGAGGATACTGGAAAGCTTACTCTAAAAGCACCACCAGATAGTGGTGTAGCACCACCTGGACCTTACTTATTATTTGTTGTAAGTGATGGTGTTCCATCGGTAGGTGTTTGGGTTAGAGTATAATTTTTTATAAATTTTTGGGGGATCAAATTTATTATTTTTATAAATAAAAAAATAGAATATAAATATTTAATTTTAATTTGGGTTGTAAAATAAAATAAAAAATATGATTATACAAAATTTGTTATTTCTCAAGTAATAAATTATTATTGATTAAAAAATCATCTAGAGTTTTTTCATATTCTTGCTTATGAGTTAACCAATGTCTAACATGTTCACTATCTTCAAATCTTAAAGTCGTAGTCTTGAATCCCGATCTTTTACTTTTTTCAATTATATCTTCTATTTTCTTGTAAGGAATCAATTTATCAGCTTTGGAATAAATAAAAAGTCTTGGGCATGCTGTACCTATTCTTGCTATTGTGTCCTTATTCCTTCCTTCCTCGACTTTTATTTTATTATTGTTGTTGTTGTTGAGAAGTGAATCAGCAATATAATTAATAAACAATTTCTTTTTTTTGATAAAACTTAAAATTAACAAAATTGGATAACCAAAGAAAAGTAAAATTTCCACAATTATGAAAATTAAAATTTTCTTTAATAAATTAGTTTCAGCAACGGTATAAACTTTGTAAAGCCCAAATACTCCAGTAGTTCCAGGTCCAGAATCAAGTATTACTGCGTCATAACTCAAATTGAAATTGTGTTTTTTACAAGCATTTATTAATGCAACCATTCCCATTGTTCCACCATTTGAAAATGCATGTGCAATAACTAAAGGTTTCTTCTCATTCGAAGCCAAAGAAGAAGATGATAAAACACCAAATTCTTGTAGAAATGGAATAAAACTTTCAGTTAAATTTTCAGCTGATAAAGGATAATAAAAATAAGGAAAAATAGGTGCAACGTAATAAAGAATGTGAAATTTTTTTTCTCCTTTTTCATCTTTATAATTTCTCCAATATGAAGCACATTTTGATACATTTTTTATTGAACTATTTGACCATCCAAACATTATAACAACCGATGATGATGATGGTGATGATTCATTATTACTATCGTCGTCATTGTTGTTGTTGTTGTTAGATCTTCTTTCAATATAAAGTGGAAAATTTTTTTTCGGTTTAATTTTTTCAATAATTATTTGACTATTATCCTGAGGATTCATTTTACCGCCGTACAACCCATAAAATTTAATTTTTTGGAAAAGATCTATTATAAATTTTAGATGACCTTTCTAATTTAAGTAATCAGATTTATTATTAGAGATTTTCTTTATCACGGGAAAATTGTAAAGCCGTCATTCCGAGATTTTACAATTTACATATAGGCATATATGAAATGTTTTAACTTTGAAGCTTTATAACTCAAAACTTTTCTAATAAAAAGAAAAAAAGTAAACCGATGGAAATGAAGCTTAGGTTTTTAGCTTTATCTTTCTTTTTAAACAAGGAGCCATAAGCTTTTAAGTCATGTAATATCCATTGACCGTTATAGATGTCCTGCACCACTATATTACTATGAAACATTCGTTTTACATCAATTAGATTAAAAAAATTTGTCGCGCAAAAAACGAAAATTTTTTGGTCGAATAAAAAAATGAAATATCGTGCGATCCACATATTGGGCTTTTTGAATTACATGACCAAATTTGGTAGTGACTATTTTTATTTCCATTTAGGAAATCCTACCTTTGGCTTGCGACTTCAGAAGAAACAAGTTGAGTAGGTAACGGTATAGTAACAATATACATATATATTGTTACTTATGGTAGACTGTTACCTACTTGTCGTACGATTTGTTCATACTTTTAGGCTTGAAGAATTCGTGATTGTTTTCTCATTCGAGGCCGACTGATGGCCCATTCTGGGTTCATGGAAGAATTCACATTTGCGTTGTGCTTTAGGTACTACGAGTTTGAATTTGCATCGTACTTTTAGTGATCGTTATTGACGTCCATAACGATGGACTTTGGTGACGCTATTGACTTCGATACTAGGATGAGGCACGAAGTGCCGAATTCTTATCTTCACTTGGTGATACGTAAAAGCACAATTTTTTCTTACTTCTTCCTTACATTATCCTACCTTTGCGTACCACTGAAAGTGTACTATGTTTTGGAGCCCTGGAGCCTTTCTCGTGTAGTTGATGCTTTTGAGTATCATTTTTTCATGTTAAAAAATTGATTATACTATTGCGTATCACTTTTACATATTACTTTGAATCATATTTTTATGTAATAATTTTTGATTTGAATTTTTTTTGTACATTTATTGTAAGAGACGACAAAAAAATTCCCTCTTACCTAAGATGAATGGTTAGTTGAATGTAGCATATGTCTCGCAAATCTAGAAATAACAGACGCAAAACTCAAGGTAGATTTAATACAAATCCTATGCAATATTTACAATTTCAAAACCGGGATAAATATGATCACATTATTCATGAAGGCCATATAACTGTCATAAATAAGAAGACACAAGATGTAAAGGAGGTATTTGATTATAGGTATTTAGAGGTAAATAATCTCGATTCAAATATTCTCAGCATGTAGTGGATGTGTAATCCAAAAAAATTGGTGATCATTAATGCGAAAGTAAATGCAATTATTATTATATATGTGAATCGACTTTCTAGGTACATATAACAATTAGTTTTCTTCAAAATGCATGGAGTTTCTTTTCCGCATCTAGCACATACTAAAATGGCACAAAAAATATATTGACTAATTTATTAATAAACAGATATGACAACTTGATAACAACTGTCTATTTTCTAGGGAATTGACAGTTGAACTACTTTCTACTTTTTGACCCGATTTATTAGATGGAGGCGCATTATATAACAAACTAATATTAACTAACAGAATATTCCGTAAAATTAATAAAGACTCCACGAACTTTGCTACCATAGTTGGGGTCGAATATTGGACTGGTATTTCTGCTTCGTGGAGATGATAATAGCGATGCACATCAAGTGAATCCCGAATAAGAACATTTAAATCTATTTTTCTTCCCGCTATTTGTCCCCAATTATTCCAAATTCATTCTTGATAGGTTTACAACTTTTGCGGACCCAAAACATGCCATCATTTGCCTCTCTCCATAGTTTTACCCATCATCTCTTTCTTTTTGCGCTGTACACAATAAACGTGAGCATTCAGTGTAGACCAATTCATTGCCTTTATCCCTATGTCTCATTACAAACATAACATCAGGTCACTTTCCTGATCGATCACTCCCTCTCCTAACTGCACTGGTACTACTCTGTCGTTCAAAATTGCTAAGAAATGAAGATGTCCATAAATAAAGACTTTTTAACGAGGCACGAACTGCAGGCAAGATTATATTAGTAACATAAGCACCTTCATTTAATTTTTCTACAAAATTGGATTCAAATGCAGGGTTTTTCCAAGCATCGTGCCTAATGATAAGATTATTTAATGAGTAAATTCTTTTAACAGAACCCCCAAAAACTCTATAATTTTATATGTCCAGATTGGAATTCTCACAATGCATCTAGAATCCTTTCAGCAACATTAGCAAGCTCTTCATTGGTTTCCTTCCACATCCCATCATGTAAAAGATTTTGTGGTAATCTGAATCCAATATCATCGGTAAAATTCATTACATCTCCTATGCAATATTGATAGAAGGGAGGGCGCCATATGTTGAAGTGGTTCCTAATAAATTAACGTTTTGTAATGCTTTTTGTGAGTAATTCAATGAAATAATATGGAGATTCGATCTGGTGCTGATCCCACCTTCCCGGGAAAATCAGACCTTACGAGTTTATAATACCAACCATAAATATATTTTGCAATTCATCTGGCAAGAGACGTATAATATCTGAATCATCACTAATAATTTGATTTTCCAGAGGGTCATTCCAAGGAAGTTCCGAAACTGCGACCTCCCTAATTCTCCTATACAATTCCAAAGACAACGCCGATGTGTCTTTTTTCAATTTTCTTTTCAACTTAGTTATATTTTCCGAGATTTGAATTAAGGATTTCCTCATCTGTTGTTACTGCTCTGATATTTTTCAAACTACGAACGATTTTGATAAGAGACTTTAAACTAGTGCAGATATAAATTGTTAGTTTGGAATTCCAAATTAATGCTGAAAATATTTTAAAGGGCGCATGCGCTGTCAGATTATAACCAAAGCTCTCTCTTTGTGAGGTTAGCTACTCCATCACGCAGATAGAACTTTGTGTGATACTAAATTATCAACATAAAACCAAGCATAGGCTTTCAACTTAAACATCCCTCCCGCGGTGAGGAAATTCCTGGCGTGGGACTAAATGGAATGCTTAAGCTGATATGTTTGTTTTTTCGGAGGTATCACTTCCGCGCTATTCATCATTCAAAAATATTAATACAGATATATTTTTAATGACTTACTTCTGAGAGAATTTCAAGGAGAGTCACATAACGTGAAGAATCTCTGTTATAATTAATTATTAGTGGATGCTACAGCTTGTTCTATAAGACTTCTTAATTCGCCTTCGGTCATCCATGGATTCTCTTTCATTGCTAAATAAATAACAGAACCCGCTGTTATATCTCCTCCTTCAGCAGTTGTTAGGAAATTATAGATTTTAGTAAATAAAACAGTAAGCATGTTTAAGTTAAATTCAAATATAACTCTTGAATTAATTGAATTAATGATAATAAAAATCAAAAGGCGATTAATGCCCATAAACTCGATATACTTCCCTTTTAAACGTTTTCCTTCCCGTATATTCCTCTAATATCGAATGAATAATGTAGAGAATAAAGAATGTATTTACGTCATAATTAATCGAATTTGGTTAATCGCACAAATAAATCATATGCATTGAAATTTTGAATGATTTTTATTGCACAACCCATTAAAATGTCATACGATATAATTGATTATCTGATTGATTATTGGATAGATATAAAAGAATCATGTGCGTATTACAAGATACAAATATTAATTGATTTATAAATACTTATCTACAATTATGCTTCCACTGTTATGGTTTTATTCGGAAATTTAAGAGCATGATTCCAAGGGATAGGTGATGTGAAGCATTGAGTTTTTAACTCCTGAATTGGTTCTGAATTTTCAGGATAAGCTTCTAATACCTCATCAATAGAAGTTCCTGGCTCTTTTAAATTATCGCAATGCAAATAATATATCTTTTTACTTTGATTATCAAACCACCACTTACCTTGTAAATTCATATGATTTTTTCTACATATTGGACAGTACCAATAAGTATTACTTTGATGCTCGTCTTCCTTATCTACACTATGATCTTTGTCCAATTTTGGAGAATTAGTGAATGCATGGTTAATTTGTTAATAACTTGATCACACTCCTCTTTTGATAGCATCTTCTTGAATGGAAAGAGCTTTGGAAGGGTATTAGATGGTGGTATACTTAACTCGGTTCCTGATTTTTTTTTTGGCTCAGCTGAAATACTTACTTCAGATTTTGAATTAGTAGACTTTTTAGGAAAATGATTTATAATATTTTGAATTTGTGCATCTGTTAGTCTAGAAATAGCATCAGCACTATACATAGTGTGTTCAATTTTATCTATTCCTATCCCTTTAAATAATGTATAGATGTTTTTAGCTTTTTGGGTCATCTCATGCAAATATTCTCTCTTAACACCAGGAAGGTATGGTTCCATTTCATCATAAAACTGTGTTCTTGCCTTTTGACCATTAATATTTTTTTTTGAACTAATGTCTATGGCCTTTCCTCACTATAATAATACCAACGTAAAATTTCTTTTTGACCAGTTTTTAACCTTTTCAAATGTAGTGCAGAACCTGGAGTCAGATAATCCCCATCTAACATATTTTCAGTAATTCGTTTATCAGATATAGGATTAGAAAGGCTTTTCTTGTTGATAAATGCAGATAATTCATGCATTAAACCTTGTTCTACTTTTTGATTATAGGGAATTTTTATTTCGGAAGAAATGGTACCTTGTGCCTAATTAATAATAGGCACTTCTGAAATATCCTGATTGATAGGCATTTGCTCTGATTCAATAGAAGGAGTATCCTGAGAAGTTAGGAGTACCTCTTGAGTCCAAGAAATGGAATCTTCGTTATTTCGTAATAGTTTCTTTTCCCTGTTTCTATCTCTCATTATATCACTAAGCTTTTCCTTTGCTTTTCGATCCAGAAAATCATTGATCTCCTTATCTTCTAACGATTTAGTCTCTGTGTAGATAGATGATGTAGAACATTGTGCTATCAACTTCTGACATACATCAGAATTAGACACATTATCAGATGTATTTTCCATCTGTTCTGGAGTATTGTCAGAATTTATTTCAGAAGAAATGGTGTTCTGTGTTTGCTCTAAAGGCTTGGAATCAATAGATTGTTTGTTATGCAAAATCCTCTCATTAGAGGGATCTTCATTAGGTGATGAATTAGGCGAGATATTTTCAGTTGTGCTGGCTCCACCAATAGAAGATGTGTCTTGCACATTAGTAATGACTTGAGTTTGCTGTTTGAGCTCCTCAAAATAGTGCCTTAATTTAGCTAATTCAGCTTTTAGCTCAACATTTCCAGCTTCGCATCTGGCACTTTCCTCCATAGCATGTTCTGCAATTCTACTTCGAGCTCATCCTTTTCTTTCGCAATCTGTTCCAATTCTTTGATTCTAGCCACAAGTCTGGCATTCTCCTGTTTCAATAAATCTAGTTCGGATTTGGTGTTTCCCATTGTTTTATATAAGATGCAGATATGTTCAAAAGTTTATTTATATGAATACCGCAACAAAATGTCTCAATTGGAAATGAGTGAGATTCATGATCAGGCTTTTTTCCCTGAGCCAGATACCCACTATTATAATATTATAATTACCAGATTAAATGTCATGCATAAAAAAAACCATGACAAAATGTTACAATCGTAAAAATTATTGATATGTATTCAGGAGTATACATGCCATATATATTTTTGTATAATTACAAATAGCACAAATGTACTGGAGAAAATATTCATGTCTTACAAACCAATATAACCCGCAAAATGGCTGCCACAAGTGAAAAATAAATAGCTACTTTATTTATTGAATTTATTACACTGAAAAAAGCATCCATAAATGTACATTTCTCCCAGAAGTAATAAGTCTAGTCATCAGGATCTTAAAAATTAAATTTACATCACATTGATTTGCATTTATCAGCTATATTCTATTGTACTACTTTTAAATTGAGTTGTACAACTTTAAATATCGATTAACATCACATTGTTAAACGAAATTAGTTTTACAACGCAAATTATCCCTTAACAGTCAAATGATATGTCACAGGTAGGGATGGGGCGGTTCCGCTCCGCTCCGTTCGGCTCTTGTGGAGCGCCGCTCTATAGGTGGAGCGGTTCTTAGAGCCGCTCTCCCTTACACAAAAATCAAAATGTTTCACAGAAAAAAAAATACAA
>CAJVPN010002002.1:0-10677 GCA_910592215.1 Entrophospora candida
AAATAGCCAATGCAAATCATACCCAGAAATTCCAAGAGATCATAATATATTATAAAGGAAAATTTATTTACTCCAATATTGCTTTTAAAATATACTTTTTTTTCGCTTGTGCTTTGTTGATACCTAAAAAGGCAAATGATTGTCGTGCACGTGATCAAAATGTCTTACCTGGGGGGGGACTATTAAAATGATATTAGCTAATATATGTCAACGCCCTTATACTTGGGCTAAGTGATTGACCGACTTGGTATTAGCGCTTATCGCGACTTTATATAGATCGACCGACATCGATTTTTTTTAAACAATAAAAAAAAGGTGGTGAAACTTTTTAGGCCAAAACCGACTTATCGAGTTTACATATGTAATAATTTCACTAAATTAATTCTGCTCTTAACGTTGAAAAATTGTGAATGAATAAAAGAATGGGAAATAAAAAATTTTTTAATTTTGATATGCACCCCACTAAATTCATTCAACACCAACATCATTATTATGGATTATGTGTTCATTGTTCTTTACTTTCCCACCTCTCTTTTTTAAAAAACATTACTTTGTCCTTTTTTTTCAATCATCACATCCTTTCGTTTTTATTCACACTTGCATAATAATATTATTATTAACAATTAGTAAAAACTTTTGGAATCACATCAAATTGCATAAAATAAAAATGGTTAAATAAAAATAAAATTTTTTTATCTAAACAATGAATATATTTTATCTCAAACAATGAATATTTTTTTAAAGTTTCTGACGTTCCGATCAACTAATTTATTATTATTCAATAATTCGAGTACTTATTATTTACATGTGCGTGATATAATTGCAATTTGTTATCTGATTGTTCTCATTTTAACAATTCCCCAAAAGATTGATTATGCATACAATAATAATAATGATGATGTTGAATCTTTTTGGCAGATTATGTTACAACATGAGAAGAGGAATGTTGACATGTATTATGTATGTATGCAAAGAAAAAAAAAGCGGGGTTGTGTAACTTGGATGGTTTTTTGTTATATTAAAAATAACCACCTTATTCTATCGCACAAAGAATCCAAGTTATTAATCTAGCGAATCGGCACAACCAACAAATTAATGAATTGACAAGTTGACAGATTTAACGGATTACGGTGGCTAGAATTTAGGTAGAAAAGGCAAAAAGATATATGATTTTGGTAATATAGTAGTAAAGTATGAATAAATCAAGGAAATCAAAAAAAAAACGGGTTAGTTTGATGATTATGTCATGCAAGTTGTAATAGTTATGGCGGGCTATTTCACGTAATTTGTTGCAGCATCTTACGAAAAAAAGTAACTTTGTTTAGTATTATCATTATATATGTAGTGTATATTTTACTCTATTTAGTTTATTTTCTTTTTTGCTTTCTCGCTCTCTTTAATCACGACTACCACTATGTCTCTACTGACATAATTTCTACCCCAAATAATCAGCCTGAGTCAATTACTATTGGATGATTCAATGTTTTTTTTTGAAATAGGCGAGAGGGACAATTGATGGCGATATTAAAAAAGGTGGGGTGATTTAATATATATATATATTAATATATATTTCTTTTAAAAAAAGGACCAATTATTATTATTGTAGAATGCAAATGCGAATGCAATGTTAAATAATCTAATCATTAATTGACTTACCAAATTCTTTTTTAATTATCAACTTTTTGTCGGAAGAAATATCAATCAGGCAAAGAACAAAAACTTGAAATTCACAAAAATATTATTGATATTATTGTTCGGTTACAATTTATTAATTAATAATAATAATAATAATAATCGCAAAGGAATCAAAAAGAGATGATTGAATTATTTGAGAATTGAAGAAAATAGAAAAAAGATTTCAATTATAAAATGATCAATTTAAAAATTAAAATTAAAAAAAAATATTGGCTGAAAAATATATTTATTATATATTTATTATATTCACTATGTGGAACAATAATTCCCCAAAAATTTTTCCATTTTTTTTTTTTTTATAATAATAATAATTAATATATTGTAAATAAAATAGTTTTTTTTTTTCTGTAATACTATACAGTATAATACTAGAAATATATTATTATATCATACATTTTACATTTTATCAATAAAAAAACGATAAAAAATTTTTTCTTTACATCAACAAAAAACTTTTTAATAATTTGATTTTTCTCATTTTATTTTTTTAACAATAAAAAAAACATCAAAAATAAATTTACTCTTAGTTAATGAGAAAGTAAAGAAGAGAATAAACTTCAAAAAAAAGTATATATATATATATTAACCTCAAAAAAAAAAAAGATTTCATTTCGTATTCTATTACGAGCTACTTATTTACTTTTTTCTATAATAATTTTTCCAAAAAGAAAAAAAAATATTATATAATCTAATATTACACGATTACAATGACTGGAAAGTGAGTAATGTCTAGATCTTTATTTATATTGATGATAATAAATAATGATTTACTTTGTCATTATCAATCATAATTAATCGATTAAACTTATCTATTTATTATTTATATAAACCTATATAGAATATTTTCATCAATAAATGAAGAACTTGCATATTATAAAACCCATGCTTCTAATTTAGAGCAAACATTACTTGATACACAGAGTTCTATGGAAGAATTCCAATCCTCGTCAAGAGAATTAGAAGAAGAACTTGAACGTGAATTAGAACAATCAGAAAGAAGATATGTTGATATAAAAGCAAAGAATGAAATGTTGAAAAATGAAGTAGATCAATGGAAGGTGATTGTCAAAAAAATAATTTATTTGACTTGTCGTTATTATTATTAATTATTGATTGGAACATATACATGTATATTTTAGCAAAAATATTACCAAGCTAGGTCTGAGGCCAATGTCACACAACAACAAATGCAAAGAGAACTTGATAGTTTAAGAAAAGTTGAAAAAACGTATGCTATAAAAACCCGTGAGTTGGAACTTGACAATGATGACTTGGAAAGAACAGAAAGGTTAGTAGATTGGACGAATGGATGGATAGATTGATAGATTAAAATATTAATATTAATATTGATATATTTATATAATATTAATTCATTCATTACATAGAGCTGCAAAATGTTCATTACAAGATTTAGAAAACAAATACAATAAAGCAATAGAACGTAATGCAATCTTAGAAAATGAATTGGAAGGAAAAAATATATTAATTGTCCAAGTACAAAGATTAAAAGATGAATTAAGAGGTAAATATCTCAATTTTAATAATAAATACAAATACACATAATATCATCATTTTATAACTTTAAAATTTTATCTAGATGTGAATATAGAATTGGCTATATTGAAAAATAAACAAGATGGTGAATATGGCCCACCACCACCATCAGCTTCTCAACTATATTCAATACATAAGACAGAATTATCACGTTCACCATCACATATGTCTGTTGATTCAAATTCATCTGATGTTAGCCCAAATCCGGTAAAAATGGTACAAGAAATGGTTGGCAGGGTCAAGGTAACTTATACACATTTTATATATTATTACATCATTATTATTATATCTGTTTATTAATTATATTTGTATTTAAAAGAGTTTGGAAGCACGTTTAGTATCATGTCGTTCACTAGTTACACCTTTATTAGCACCACCTCCATCATATAGTACAACAATGCCATTACAAAATGGTATAAATTCACCTCCATTATCACCAAAAACTTCACGTCTGGATTCACCCTATATCACTTCACTGAAAGAAAAAAGACGCAGTTCTGTTCAAAAAACAAAATTTAGTATTCCACCTACTCCAATTAGAGCAAACTCGTTTGGTAAAGCTTAACTCAACAAAACAATGATAGTATATATTTTCATATCAAAAAACAATATCATAAACAACAAAGTAATGATGAAGAGTATACAAAAAAGGAATGTAATTTTCTTTCAATTGATTTAACAAGAAGATGGATTAATGATTAACAATAATAACAATAATTTTATTAGTATTAAAATTAATTATAATTGCTGGATTTTTTTAATAATGGACTTTTAGCAACAATAAGAAAAATAATACTATATTTTTAATATTCTATTCTCTTATTATATATATATACATATATATAATACAATCTAATACTCCTAATACCCTTTCTATTCTGCTTGATTTTTCCTTTTAATTCTACTTGCTTATTTATATTTATATTATTTATTATTCACTTGAGTACTTTAACAAATAGCTTTAATAATTCCAATTAGTTCTTTATTTTACGTTAAATATATTCATATATCATATTGATGGACAAAATCCCTTACATTGCAAATTCAATAATTAAGCTCCCTCTTTTTCAAAAAAAAAACACAAATAAGTAAGTAATGAAAAGTCATCATTATCGAAGAAGTAAACAATATTAAATTTTTGAATAGAAATTATATCCCCTTTTTTAATATAAGAATATTTCTATCACCTACCTATCTCTTCTTTTCAACAAAGATGGATTTTATTTTTCTTGTATTAATATTTTTTTTTCGTTTTTTATTTAATTTAATTTAATTAGTTAATTAATTTTTTATTGCTATTATCATCACCATAACTATAATTATAATTATTTTACCTTTAAACTACCATTAATATCGTTTATTTATACAAATATATACATATAATATTCGTTATAATTTTTCATAATATTAATTGGACTTTGTTCTGTTAATATTATCTATGTAATTTATATTCTAATAAGATTGTTATTAAATTTTTTTTTAAAAGTAATTTATTATAATTATTTATATTTTTCTTTCCCATTTTTTATAATATATACAAAACAAAATTATATATATTCTAAATTAATATATAGAGTTTATATAACAAAAGTATTATTTAGATTAATATATTTACACATACACACATACATTTTAGTAATTGATTTCTTGGTGGGATAATTTTTTAAGATTATTAAGTTTTTTCAAAAAAAAAAAATAAAAGGAATTTTCTTTTGTACAGGTTTTTTTTAATATATAAATTTATTTATATGATCAACTAGTCAATTAATCTGATAAAGAAAAAAAAAATCACAAAAGCAAATAAAATTTTGGTAGGGTTGAGAGCCATTCAATATATATGTATATTGATTGAAGTTTTCTCTCACCTTTATAAATCATCTAAAGAAATTTATATTATATTATTGGTTTTTCCAATTATTTAAGATTATTTTATGTTTAAATTATTATTATTATTATTTTTTTATATAATTTAAGATTTGACGAATTTACATTCAAACATTAAAGTTATAAATAAATTAAAGTTATAAATAAATATAAATAAATAAAATATATAGTGTGTTGTAAAAAACCAGAAAATTAATTATTGTTGTCAGAAAAAAATTCGCCAAATAAAATTTCAAAGTTCTGCTTTTTTAACTGATTAGTTGTCGAGTAATTTGCTTTTAAAATTCACAATATGGTTGAATCTTACTGGCTTTTTTGCAATTACATTATTAGCAAAGGGATACATTTACCCAATAAATATATCCGTTCTCAAATATCATTAATAAGTTGTATGTAACAAATGATATAACTTGTAGGTTTTTTTTTTCCTTCTTTTTTGCTGGGTCTGACCAAACATTTTATGATGATCATATCATGCCATCCTTGATCGTACAATGATTGATTCAGTGATGACCCACTACCCAAAACTGTGACCTGCCAGACCTAATGATTCATGGCACCACCATAGCTCAATTCCACTCTTTATTAAATAGAATTAGGTTTTCAGTACATACACACCCTAGACAAAAGTTTTCGGACACCTGTTTTTACTGATTGCGCAAAATTACACATAATAACTATACATAAAATTTTAATTTTATCAAAATTGTAGCTTAGGTTTGATGAATATATATATGTAAATTTTGGTAATCTTAACGTCTAGAAAAATGATGATGATCAACAAAATATTTATTTGTATTTAAAAATTCAAAAACAAATAACTGATAAAAAAAAAATGAAATAAAGTTTAATATCACTAGAAATGCATGCCTCAATCCTTCTAGATATGCTTTCTATTAATTTGTAGTAAGTTTTGTATGGAGCTCTTGACCACACTTCTTGTAAAGCAGCTTCCAATTCGTTGGCATTTTTTGGGTATTGTGTTCGCTTATCTAATCGTCTCCCTAGTTTACTCCAAAGATGTTCAATTGGATTAAGGTTGTGAAGACCAATTAGGTACTTTCATGAAGGCTCAAAATTTTTCCTCTTCATTTTTTGGCATTTTTACATTTTTAAAAATTTTGATTTTTATAAATGCGATTTTATTTACTAATTTTTTTTATGCTAGCCAAAATCACAAAATTTTGCATTCATATTCTAGATAATCTAAGCTACAAATTGACATAAGTTTTTATTTTTATTATTATGTAGGATTTTGGTAAATTCGAGAAACAAAAAATGATATTGTGATTTTCGTTTAATTTCGATTCTTTTAATTAAAATATTTCTAGGCGTTCTAAGAATATAAAAATTTACATGCATATTCACCAAAACCTAGGCCTCCAATGATATAAATTTTATATATAATTATTATGTGGAGTTTTACGCAATCAGTAAAAATAGGTATCCGAAAACTTTTGTCTAGGGTATGTATGTTTACATAATAATTTATTATAATTTCGTTTCTATTTCTATTGCTACTATTACTATTGTTCCTAGTACCTACTATTATTATTAATGTTATTGTTATTATCCTCATTATTGTTTCTATTAATAGATCTACTATCACTACTATTTCTACTGTTATTATTATTACTACTGTTAATCCCTTCCACTTTCTACTCTATTGTAATTACTGTTTCCTTTTCCCATTGTATGATACTATCATACTTCACTTTCCATATCTTTTCTTTGGATTTTTCCACTATCTTTTTACATAAGCTTCTTGTTAATTTGCTTATTTTGTTTTTAGGTATTTTTTGTTCTTCTAAGCATGTTTGAATTTCACTTGGTATAAATTCTCTCAGTAGCACAAATGTACATGCTTCATTGTTATGATTAAAGTATGGCAGATTTAATGATCTTGTTTTGAGGACTTGATAATTGATTGTTTCTTTATTATTGTTACTACATTTTAAATTCTTTTTCTTTTTATCCAAAATAATTAATTATATAAGCAAACAAACAGACAAAACAAACAAAGTATTTCCACTTGATCTATACATGAAGTCGAAATTGAAACCCAAAAGTCGAAATATTTTGACCTGGGAGATCAAAGTTGAATCAAAAGTCGAAATGGTCAAAATTACATCATACAACAAGCTGAACATACAGAAAATTAATCAAAGCTTCAAATCCTCATAACTTGGCCAATATCTGGCTATTTTGAATAAAACAACTATCATTCAAATTCTCTCAATGAGGTGAGTCTAATGATATGTAATTAGAATCACTGATCATTGAGATATTTTGGTTTACTATAATATTATGATTTATTGATGCTATGGACATTAAATTGACATTATTCGAATCGTCTTTATGAGACTATTATAATGAGCCGTGTTTCATTAAATTTTGATCACTGGTTCTCAAGATAGATAAATAATTTTGAAATTATTAATTATAATAAATCATGTGATATGACCATTTCGACCCCGAAATTAAATTGTTTCAACTTCATATATGACTTGATCCCAAAAAGAAAATCCATTCAACAAGTCAGATTTTACATCAACACACCTTGTAAATGTTTCTTCAAGTTTTTTGGTTGAACTCCAGTGCAAGTCACCTACCTAGCCCACTACTTTCTGCCAATTTTGAGAAAAAATTTCCAATCAAAAATGCAAAAATTGATTGGTCATGTGATATTTTCTAGTTATCCCATAAATAGTAAAATCGGCAATAATAATATATATGGGTCCTATAGTTGGCTCAGTCTAAAGACCTCGTAAATTTTGTGCAAATTTTAAAGTATAGAAGTCATTCCACACATTGGATTTTTAAAAACTCGCCACCATTCAATTCAGCTTTAAAAAGGGAGTCTATTAATCTAAATTTTTTAAATTTGAAAGTTATGCTCAGAAGTGCAACAATAATTTTCGTATCACACAATTTTGAATCTCACGACCAAATTTGGTAATGATTTTCTTTTGATGTAATATGTTCGTTAAACTTTTTTGTTGTAAAAATATTCTATGAAAAAAACTTGTTACACAAAATTTACTTCGTCTCAATTTCTTAAGTGTATAACAAAATTCGGAATTTTCAAAATGCTAAGGTTCTGCCAATTTTCAGTTTAAGAAAAAACCAGCCGATAAGTTTTGAAGCTTGAGCCATGAACAATTAAACTTGTTGGTTAAAGTTTTTAAAATGATATAATTTTTTTTTGTTAGTATTTTGAAGTTGACCAATTGTTACTATAAGCAATTAATGATTATAGATGATCTGCACCGTACTATTATTCTTTTCATTGTTTTAAATCTTTAATTTTAATTTTTCTATATACAGTATATGAAGAAAATCTTGCCTCTGTATTTGAGTGATAAAATTTAGTGTGACTTGATGATCTTAATAAATATCACATAAACAAAATATCCCATGTAAACAATATCTTGTAATGCATCAACTTTCATATTTAGTCTTGAGTTAATATATTATTATTATTTTTCATAAACCATAAAATGTCATCACAAGTTAAAAAAAAACACACATCCTGAAGTCATCTTACATTTCTGGAATGAAGGAATAAAGTCTCCTCAAGAGATTCTTAGAAAACAAACATCCCACTTTGAACTATTAAATTCTATATTAAAAAAAAATAAAGGAAACTGGTAGCATTGAACATAAAAAAGCTAGTAGTTGCCCTAAAAGATTACCAGTGGAACATCAATTGCAACTGGCCAGTATTTAAGATGGGATCCCTCTCTCTTCCGAAAACTGTAAGTTAAATTGGTTGAAAAAGGTATTGTTGTGTCTTGTAGAACTATTTCAAAGCATCTGGGTAGCTTGGGCTATAATAACAGCTTGCCATTAGCAACCCCAATGCTTACCAGTGCACATAAAGAAAGATGGGTATGCTCATCTTGATGACAACTGGAATAAGACCCTTTTTTCAGATGAAACAGCATTCCAGTTGTTCAGTAACAACATAAAACAATGGTATAAAGGCACATGACCAATTTGTCCTATTCCAAAAAATCAAAAAAATTTTCACCTGGGGTGGATTTTGTATGAAAGGAAAAACAAGCCTTTTTCGTTTTCAGCAAATAATGACAGGACCTTATTATGTTGGAATACTTCAGCAGCACTTACTTGAGATTCAACAAATGCTTGTATGTGTCTAGTGCTTTCAACAAGACAATGATCCTAAGCATACTAGTCATGTGGCCAGGGAATTTCTTCAGGCCAATGTGCCTGAGATTATTGGCTGACCATCCAATAGTCCTGACCTCAATCCCATAGAGAACCTATGGAATATCATCAAGGCCAATGTGGAAAGACAGCAACCAAAAAATCTTGATGATTTGATGATTGAGGAGTGGGAGAGTATTCCAAATTCTGTTATAAAAAATTTAATTGGACCAATGAGGAAACAAATATCTTATTAAATTTTTTTAATAAAATTTACATGATTTATAGATTTAAATAAGTCATTTTATGAATGATTTACTTTAATGGTTTCCAAATTATTGCAAATTTACAGAGGGCAAGACTTTTCTTCCCATACTGTATTTTAGAAAGGGAACATGCAAATCAGCCTGAGTGATATTTCTATTTATTTATGCTTTCAATTTTAAAAAAACCATTTTCTAGTCTAATCTTAATACTGTACATTACTTTCAAGTCAATTACAAATTCTGTTCAGAAATATGGAAAACTTCAAACAGAACATGGACTGGTGTTAACTCAAAGCTGTCAAATCACAAGGGTGACATAGCACCTACAAATTTTCATGTTGCTGTATGTACATTAATAATCCATAATCTTTCAAAATTTACCATTTTGTCATGTTAGTAACATTTAAAGATAGGAACCACAATTAATTGAGGAGCCATCTCTAGTAGACCACTTGAAAATTTATTTATTAATTAAACTTATTCAACAATTTAATTAATTATTCAGCAATTATTCAGTTATTTATCTGAACTTTATCCATTTATTAATTAAATTTATTCAGTCATTTATCCAAACTTTATCCATTTTATTAATTGAATTTATTTGGTAAATGCTCAGTTATTTATACAAACTTTACCCATTTTATTAATTAAATTTATTCAGTAAACACTCAATCATTTATCCGAACTTTATCCATTTTATATATCAGTGAAACTTCCATTTTTTATGAAAAATAGAACTATATATTAATATTTATTAATATTAACAGAAAAAACACTGAGTTTAATAATGGAAAAACACTGAGACTAGTCACAGAGTAAATTTTTTACAGGGTTCAAATTTGACCAAAAAAGCAGATTAGGCCACATATATAGGTAACAGTCTACTCATAAGTAAGTGACAGTCTAACATAATTAGGTCACAATATATATGTTGTGACCTACTTCCATGCAAAAAACACAAATTTGGTCAGATGACCTTGGGGACTGTTTTTGCTGGGAAGGTCCCATATTGCAAAATTTACACCATATCCAGATTAAGGTTTCTGGTCGAAACTGCTTCTATTAGTAGCCGAAATTGCCCAAATACTTTGGGCAAAAATTATTTTTT
>CAJVPN010002003.1:0-10660 GCA_910592215.1 Entrophospora candida
ATGGTTTGCGACACCTGGTTGCAACCACCTTTGCAACCACTTTGGTTTCCTTTTTTGGATTGCGACATGGAACACTACTTAAAACATACCTTTTTTAATAATGAACAAAATTAAGTATGTTTTTTTAAGTTTGCCAAATTTATCTCTTGCCTTATCTAATTCAAACTCATATGTAAACCTTTCCTTACAATAAGCTCCTTGTTTTTTTTGACCAATGAAAAAAAAAATTCTTTTCTACTTTCTCTATCAGAATTAACTGCCGCATTATTATGCATTTCATGATAAATTATATCTAGAGAGTAGATTTTTTTTTTTTTTGAGAATAACTTTCCTTAACATAAAAAGAAAGAAAGGCTGCTGTGTCACGGTTCCTTCGTAGGTTTTTATATCTTGTGTAATTTTTTTTTTTCTTTTTATATATCCAAATTTGTTGTAAAGGCTTGAAACAGTAGATTCAATGCAGTTACGGTAATATCAAATCACGAATATTATGAATTATTGGGGGATCATTTTTTGCTACGCCGACTTGAAATGATTTTGAAAATTTGATAACAACCTAAGTAATCAGCCGTGACAAAAATTTCTACCAACTATTTTCCTTATTTTAATCGTAATAAAATGATTCTACTATGCAAGAGGTATGTGAAGAGCTTCACCTTTAATAATGTTTTACATATCATTTAAAAATCTCACATCTTTGTAAAACAACCTCACATACATCAAGCCAACAAAAAGAAATGATTGTTCAATCAATTATTCTATATCCAAAGAATCCTAAATAAAAATAAACCAACATTTACGGCAAAATAAAAGTAGCAAAGCATTGGTTCCATAGCTATATGAAGAAGGGAAAATTATTTTCGTGTTGTTGTTCATATTCGAACATACAACAAATTTTATTTCCATAAGAGCCATTTTATCACATAAAATTAACCCAATGAAGAAGTCCATTTACGAATCCAATCCAGCTCATGTTATATCAAAATGCAGCAACAGCATCATGTTGCAAAAAGAAATCATCAAAAGTTCAAGGGAAACAAAGAGATAAGGCACCTATCTACCTATCAAGTTCAACAATGTTCTAAGCTAAAATACTAGAATGTAGAATGTTCCATAAACAATACATAATAATAACTCCCAATAACATTATATATCTTGTACTAAAAAATTTATTACATATTTTAAAACATTCATTTCGTTATTATTAAAGAGAAACAACTTCACCATCATCCTTAACTGCTAAATCATTAACAGCCATTTTTAAAGCTTTTACAAATTTCCAGACTTCAGAAAAAGTATTATACAAAGGTGCAGGAGCAACTCTAAGACAATTTGGTTCTCTTATATCAACCACTATTCCATAAGTCATTAACTCTTTATGAATAGAACGTACTCTTTCTGAATCAAAAATAAGTGATAATTGACAACCTCTCTGATGAGGATCACGTGGTGTAATTATTTTGCATCCAATTTCATCAAGTTGTTTATCCAAAAGATATTCTAGATATCCTGTGAGTAAAATAGATTTGGTACGAAGTTGCACCATACTCGTTTTTGAAAAAACTTCCAAGCTGCCAAGTAATGAAACTACGTTCAAGACTGAAGGATTTGAAACTTGAAATCCACCAGCACCAGGAATTGGTTCAAATGCTAAATTTACATATATACGTATATATGTATATATATTAAAATTCAGTTTTGTTTTAAAAATAATTTTTTCCTCTACACAATAAAAAAAACCCATACGTTTATCCATTTGAAATCTTGATGTCAGATCAGTACCCCACCATCCTGCAAATCTATTATAAAAAATATTCATTTTTACACCTTTCGATAATAATCAATTAATTAATTCTCATGATAATAAATAAATAAACACCTAGGTCGATCGAAATCATAAGCATGTTTCTCGTGAACGAAAATGGAACTAATTCCACCTGGACCTGAATTCATATATTTATATGTAGACCAGCTTGCAAAATCAACTTTCCATTTATGAAGTTTTAGAACAACATTTCCAACAGCATGTGCAAGATCAAATCCCACTATACATCCCTTGGAAAAAAAATAAAAAGTTTTATATCAAATCCAATCCAATCAAATAATAATCGTCATGCTAACCTTTCTTTGGGCAACTTGTGTGATTTTTTTAATTTTAAAAAATTGACCTGTGTAATATTGAACTCCGCCAAACATTACTAAAGCAATACTATCACCTTCTTGTTCAATCGTTTTTAAAATTTCATCAAGGCTTGGAAAATATTCACCAGTTGGAGGTGATACTTTAATTAACGCCGTGGCTGGATCATATCCATGAAATCTTATCTGAGATTCCACTGCATACTTGTATATTTTATGAATAAAAAAATATTACTATAATATAAATAGATATAGATATATATATACACACACACACATATTAAAAAGCTTTACTGTTTACCTGATCTGATGGAAATGTTTTATCTTCAATCATAATTTTAAAACGTGTTTTTGTGGGAGTATAAAATGATGCCATAAGTAAATGAAGATTTGATGTAAGTGTGCTCATTATAGCAATCTCAATTGGTTTGGCTCCTATAATAATCATAAAAGTTTCAATAGATACTTTCAAATCATATGACAAACATCCTTTTGATTATAATCTCATCTTTAACCATGTATTTACCAACTAATTCTGCAGTTTTTTCTGTAACAGTTTCTGCTATTGAAACCCATGGTCGATTATATTTATGTCGGAAATGACCAGTCACTCCTCTAATATATTAAATAATTTTCAACATTATGAAAATTTCCAAAAAAAGATAAAAAAGGAAAAGAAAAAAGATATCTACGAAGAAGCCCATGCGTCAAGCTCTTGGTTTACAAGTTCTTTTGTACATTTTGGCATTAATCCAAGTGAATGGCCGCAAAAATACACTGAATCTTCATCAGGGCTTATTGCGTCTAAATGGTCAATCATAATTATAATTTGATTATAATTATAATTATTATATATTATCAATTAGAAATTGATTAATTACCAACTGCTACGTTTCCAGCTTTCGGGATAGAAAATTCATCTCTAAGCTTTTTCAATTGATCATGTTCATCCAAGTAATTTGCAAAATCATGACCAAGTGGATCAACCTTTGCCTTTGCTGCAAATTTATCAATCAACGAGCCAGCATCTTTTATTGAATGTTTCAAGTTTTGATATTTGATTTCATCTGACAAATCTTCAGCAATATCTTTGATAGATGGAAAATGAGGCTCAAATAATTCCCACATTATTTTTAAAAAAAAAATAAAAAATAAATATTTTGTGGAACACAAACATATGGAAATTGCATGAAATTTCAAAATTTCATTGCATTTTTTTAAAAAAATAAAAGATGGTGACTATAAAAATTTCCAACTGTTTAATTCATTATGAAACAAAATTACCTGAATATGAAAGAGGCAGCATACAATGGGCTTCCAGTATCATAGAAATGAAAGTTTGAGTTTCAACATCTTAAAAACATATATTAATCCCTGTGTGACTTCATTTTGAGTCTTATATGATTTGACTGTTTTTGTTTATTTCAGATAACTCTATCAAAAGATCACCTCACCCTATTAAGCAGAAGCATATGCCATCCACATTAGAAACAATTAAACTTTATTTTGTGGTTCCAGAAGAAATTTTTGATGATTTTCAGTGTCAGAGAATTACAACAACAGATAAGGACAATGAAGAAAAGGATATTGAGAAGATGTCTAGAACACTCCAAAAAGTGGAACAGTAGGCTTTATCTATTCCAACAAAGAGTATCTTTAAAGATTAGAATCTTTTTTAAATTCCAAAAAACTATTTTCATTAATAATACATTGTTAAATTAGCAATGTAAAATTAAAGAATATCTGAGTAATATATGATGTTCTGGTTTCATTCCAGCATATATTAAAAATAAAATAAAAATATTTTTTCAATTAAAGTGTTAGAATAAATAATGTCATTTTGCCATGATTTCATTATGGGTTTTTGGTTATTGTTTCTAATCAGTTGTACTCAAATTACCTTTCCTAGATCTTCTTTTAATTCCAACCAATTTATAACTTTAATAGATAAATTTATTTGTAAAAAATAAAATAAAATTATATATATATATAGGGATTAAGGTCTTTGGTTGAATTTATTTCTCTTAGTAGCCAAAATTGCCAAAATGCTCTGTACAAAAATTAATTTTTATAGGCCCAAACTATTTTTTATTAATAGTTGAATTGGGTGAATTATTTTAAATTATTTAAATTAAAATAGGTTGATTTATATAATTTTTTCATGTTCATTCTTATAAAAAATATTGAGAAGCCCAAACTATTGTCAAGGCTACTTTTTTTTCAAAATAGTTTGGACCAGAAACCTTAATAGGGATAGGTGTATATGCAATGTAATAATTGAAATAACCAATACAATGGTTCTGCTGAATATCAAAAAGCAATTGATTTTTTAGAAAAAGATCATAAATGTGGTTGCTCTTCAAAGAATTTCCGAGGAAGATTATGCAGAGCTAAGGGAATCCTTTCAAACTCTTTCCAAGTTTGGACAAGACATATTTTTAATGGCCCAACTTAAGTCAATGGATGGTGGATCAATAAGTACTAGTTAGTAGATGCTTTAAAAAGAAAACCAGATCTAACAAAAGGGCCTTTTATCATTGAGATCATAATACACTACTTTGCAAAAAACCTATTTCAATATGTTAGGAATTGGTAGGGCTTATTTTGAAATCATCTAATAAACAATGGTCTTCTGCCAAGAATTCATGGTAATATTAAAAGGATGCCTCAATGGAACCAAAATGGTGATTGATAAAAATGTTGCAGAAGTAGTGAAGAATTTTCTAGAAAATTATGCCAAAGTCCATGGATTACCAAGTCCAGGAAGGAACAATAGAATAACCCAATCAATTGTATTCTTACCAGCTGAAATGAGTTATAAATCAGTTCACAGAGATTTTCTAGCTGATATAGAAGAAGATAGCAAATTGAAATCTTTAAAATTATGATGCATCCAGAAAATTATGACATCAATTGACACCAGAGTTTCAAATTATGAGTCCCAGGACTGATTCGTCAACATTTTAGAAAATAGTTTACATTATAATGCTTGCCAAGAAGAAGAAATTAAAGAATTATGCAAGAGATTTAAAAAACATCTGTCCAAGGCCAAAGTAGAAAGAAATAACACTGAATTGGCAGAAGAACAAAGAAATTAGTTGATCAAAGTATTCAAAGGGTAAAACACCATATTACAGTATTGATGCTACTACTCATTATAGTTATGATTGAGCCCAAAATATTCATGTACTACATCATATAAAATTTATATTTCATTACATTTTACTTATAGAAAAAATGAAAATCAAATAAAAATAGTATTTTATTATACTCAATAAAAAGAAAGCTATGTATGTAGTCAATAATGAGAACAGGGTTTTTTGTATAATGTATGTTGATCAAAATTTTTTATTGATTCACCAACCAACCCAACCAACCAAGGAATTTTTTATAAATAAATTTTTAGTTTACTTTTTCAAAATAACAGTTCTATTCTAAATCCTAACAAGTATTTGATAATGTTCTCTTAGCATTTTTCTTTTTAGAAATTAGTATTTCAACTCAAAATGAGTATGTTGTAAATCATCTAATGACATCACGTGCTGCGCTACTTTTATACCGATCTTGCTTTATAAAGAACTCAATATAATAAATCCAAATTTGTAAGAGAACTGCGAATTTGTCACGTGGATAATCAGTATATCATGATAAATTACAATTTAGGCATAGTTGCCGAAATTTCAAATAGCATAGTAATAGTAAAGTTACCCAACTTTAAACTGTTATAACTTTTTTTTTTACTAAATAACTGAAAAAAAACATTTTATTATATTATTTTTCATGTTTAGAAGATTGCAAAAATAGAGTTTTTGGTAAAATAGCCCATATTGAATCATTTAAAGATTGGCAACATTTTGTGATGATTGGCACTATAGAAACATAATAATAATAATATCCAGAAATTTGATCAATATACATCATTTTATATATAAATGTCAAAAACCCTCTCAATATTGATTAAATACATGGCTTTCTTTTCTATATATAGTTATAAATAAAATTCCCTGGTTGATAAATGATCTACGAATTGAGTGTTTAAAAACACAAACTTGCAGATCTTTTATGGCTAGCAAAAATTATAAAAAAAAAATTTTTCATATAAAAAAAATAATCATTGAATCTATCTATGTTTAATCAAATATTGATTTGATAAACAAGTCAAATAATTAATAATTTAGTTTAATAAGTGATGACAGTACATAAAATTCAGTCAGTATGCGGAATGTGCGCTCTAACCAAATTTGACAGATTTGGATAAATTGGTTAGCACGCACATTCCGCATACTGACTAATACTAATACTAATACACTGGTGATTGATTGGCAAAATGGATCTTTCGGATTAATAACTAACTCTCACTCCAGAATGCAACAGTTAATAAGTGGTTATTAACTATTAATAACTTGGAGTTATTAAGTTTAGGTTAACTATCTATAACGGTCTTTTTTTACCAAAGCAAAATTGTAAATCATCATAAACCCGAATTTTGATAGACCAATCTTATTTTTGTGATTCAGGTTCATTTTACTCGAATTATTATATTACCATTACTATTGTTACTATTACCATTACTACTATTCGTTTTATTCGTTTTATTCGTTTTATTCGTTTATTCGCTTTATTCGTTTTTATTCGTTTTACTCGTTTTATTCGAATTGTTCGTTTTATTCGTTTTATAAAATATAGGTCTTATTTCTTTAACAAATTACAATAATTATATTTATAATCTATATTACTACTACCATGGTTACCAATACCATGACTTAAGAAACGAAAAGAAAAATGTCAGCTACTACCATTTATTATTATTACCACTATATATATATATATATACACAAGGACTATGGAAAAATAGATTAATAATAAAAAAACTTTAATTGGATTGGATTAGCAATATATAATTTTATCGAATAGAAACCCGCTTCCGATCAATCAATTTAAGCATGATACTAATAAACAAGAGACAAAGAACAAAACTATTACTACTTAATCATGCGTGACATTTTTTTGTTTGACTAAACTGGTTTATCTTTGCTAAATCTTACTAATACTAATACTAATACTAGATTCCCGATTATTCATTCATTCATTCATACTGCACAATTTTTATGAATGAATATGATGAATGTGCATAGATCTGCTTTTTTAATATTGTTTCTTTATTAAATATAAAATTATATACTATTTATAATCCCTCGAATCACATAAGTCAAGTTTAAATTTTATTTGACAAATATAAAGTCTCGCGCTTCGCTATTTCATTTTTTTTTTAGAAACAAACCTAATTATATAGCTAACCTAACAACAAATCATGGAACCATCCTCCCAAAAAGATGTCTCTAACAATATCAGAATTACTCTACCACCTCCAACAAATTTACAAAATAATAATAATAGCACTCTGTCAAGACTCGATGATTCATTAAACAACTTGCCCATTATTTCTTCAATGTCTTCCGCTTCTAATAATAATAATACTATGTTTTCCAGTCTCCTTCCTAAACAATCATCTCTTGCACTAAATAATAATAATAATAATAATAGAGTTGAGCTGCCATCTATTGAAAGTTTGGGTCATAATAGCCTTAACAATTTCATATTCCCCCAACGTCATTATTCTGCCACAAATAGCAACAATTTAATAGACTCTTTAACTTCAAATCGTATGTCTGTTTCTGCGATACTTTCTAATAACAGTAGTAGTAGTTATAGTAATGATCAATTTCCAACAACTTCGTCATCGTCATCATCATCATCATCAATATTGTTACACCCTCCACTTACTAGATCATCACCAGTGTCAATTCCGTCTCTATCATCTTTAACACAGTTTTTAGATGAAAGAAGAAGAAACACGGACCTTGAATCACACAATAACAATACTAATAATATTAAGGATATTGATAATAGTAGCTTGTATCATTATGATAATAAGAATGATTGTCATCAAAATGATGATAATAAGAATGATTGTCATCAAAATGATGACAATAATAAAGTTGCTGAAAGTGATGAAGTAATGGAAGAAATTATTATTAATGATAAAAATGAAATTGTTAATAAATCTATTGGTAATAATCATAATAAAAAAATAAAAAAGATGAAAAATAAACATAAGAAAATTGTCAAGAAAGAGCATCATCATCATTTAGGTAAAGTAAAATTTTTCTTCCATTTTAATTTAAAATTTTAAAATTCACAACTAACATACATGTTGATAAAAATAGGTCAATTAGTTTATAGCCCTAAAGAAATTCTTCCACCTTTGGAATTTAATGTAAATAGTTTATTGGAAGTTTGGATATCGGCTAAACATTTATCTTGGGAAAATTTAAAAGTCAGAAAAAGGTTTTTATGGGGCACTGACATATATACTGATGATTCTGATATTGTAGCAGGTATATTGGGTGAATGGGTGGATGGATGGATTGTGGAATTAATACCTTGGCTACACCTAGGAAACAACTAATAAATTCTTGTTTTTTTTTTTTTTTTCTTCTCCTTTCTTCTTCTTCTTATGATAATATAAGTACTTATACATACAGGAAATTATATTCCAATTCAATATAATTTCAAATCTATTCCTGATTATCCAGATTATGACCTATGTGTGACTATTCGTGTCTGTCCAAAACTATCTCAATACCCAAAATCAACAAGAAACAATTATAAAAGTAGAGCTTGGGGAAATCATGATGGTGTCAGCTATAAAATTGAAAAAGTTGAAAAGATGAGAGTAAGCAATTAAACCAATAGAATTTGTTAAACTTATATGTTTACATATATATATATATATATATATATATATTAAATTATTTTTATTATTAGCATAATGAAATGATTGGAGCATTAAAAAGGGAAAAAAATAAAAATCTACATCTACATCTAAAAAAAACTTACAATAATACAAAGGGTAAGAAATTAATTAAGGAATCTTCCAGAAAATCTGGAAAGAAAACAAATGATTTGGTTGTTTTTAATAAGCATGGAGACCCATGGTAAGGAAAGCATAATTATAAAATGTTATATATATATATATATGGATAAAATCTAATATATTTAATAAATATAACTTAAATAGTTATAAATACTCTCAAAATTTGGTGTCAGATAGCAATTACTTGAAAAATAAACTACGTGTAGAGGTTATGTATTTAGAAAATGATGATGAAACGTGAGTAATAATAATTTAAAGCCTAATTGAAAATTTTACAATTACATATATCTATGTATTTTATTGATTTGTTAATACATACATGTTTATAAATTAACAATTGTATATAGATATGAGATTTCATATGATGAGATTCGTGATAAGTATCGATTTGCAATTGTATCATCAGATGCAGGTTCAGAAGAAGGATATAAAAACAACAACAATAATAAAGTACTAGAGGAAGGAAAGGTGCAAGATGTTGACGACAACAATGTAGATGATTATAATTATGATGATGACGATGATGATAACTATGTTGATGATAATGACAATGATGCTGATAAATTAAAAGATTGTCCTTTAAAACCAAAAGATTTATATGAAATTTTTAGAGATGATTTAGAATTTCACGAAATATCTTGGAATATTTTGGGATTGGTAGTTGCTGATAAAACTAATTATTTACATAGTTTATTATGTATTATACAAAGAGTTTTTTGGCGTCCTAAATTGTCATGAAAAATAACAAGACACGTGATTTTTAAAACGTGCAACATAAAATAGTGTTGAAGCCAGAAACTACTAGGTCAAGTTGTAGTAGGTATAATTATTAAAAATGTGAATGTCAATTTGATAAATTCAGATGAAAAGTTTATCATAATAATTACTCTAAAGAAGAAAAGAATTTTGCACAAAAATAAAAAATATATAAATATATTTTAATCTAAAAATTTACACGTAGGACATTTATATTATTAATAATATTATATTAAATATAATAAATATATGCATTAAAATATTTATTAATTAAAAATATATATTACCACATACATATTGATTCATATGTTAACACGTTCATGCAAGTTGCAAGGCAAAGCCTGGAGAAAAATTCCCTGAGCAAATAAGCCTTTAGAATTTCTGTACTTTCCTAATATATATATTCTGTTTTTTCTAATCCATTCATATAAGTGATCTAATGCATACCTTTGGTTCAGCAACTGAATTATTTTTTAGTTTTTTTTTTTTATTTTTTATTTTTTTTTTTATTATTATTATTATTTATAAACAAGGTTACAACTGAGAACGCAATGTGAGCTTTGCTTTTCGTGTTACATACAAAACACGCATACCGTGCTACGCGAGAATAGAGATTCAATCAAGTTGGGTTTTGCGTCTCCTTCGTCGCAAAGAGCAAAAAAATGGCATCACTCGGGCCAAGACAACAGTCTATTCTATTAAATTCGAAACATATAAATAGGACAGCCGTCCAAACTTTTTTTTTTGTTATTTTTTTCGTAGAGAAATTCCTCTCAGGCCATTTCAGCGCACGGAACTCTACCTTCTACATTCGGTCACATAAAATAA
>CAJVPN010002004.1:0-10660 GCA_910592215.1 Entrophospora candida
CTTTTGCAAGAACTTTCACCATAACATATGTTATGTTGATCATTTTTTTGTGATCTGCAACAGTGTCCACTATGCTTTAATGATCGGCAAATTTTTGTAGTTGTTTCACAGATTACGATATTTTGTGTAATAAACTCGTTACCTTTTTTGGTTAATCTTATGCTCAAATTGAATGTTGATCATATTGTAAAAAGGGGGTGCTATCTTTCAAGACTTCACGGTATGATGCAAGTCACTTCCCACAACCTTTTATTGGTTGTTTAGATTTTCAAATTCTCCAAAAATGGAAATGCAACACCCCAAAATAAATCATATATTTGAAGCCAAGACCTTCCTCTACAAAATCACGATTTCATGTCATGTTGTTGTGGAGAATTTGAGCTTCAAAGTTGCACAGGTTTACTGAACTTACTATGTTTAGTCCTAAAATGACGTGTTACACACAAAAAAGTTAATATAAAAAATAGATGAATTGAAACAAAATAAAAAATTGAAAATTTCCCTTATATTGCAGATCTTTTGTCACGTGAATTTTCCAGATGAACGGGAAGAGAATTATTAAAAAAAATACAAAGAACAGCTAAGTTCTTTTATTTTAAATCTAATAAATGACTATTGCATTAATCAAAGAAATATGAAATTTACAAAATATTCTAATGAACATTTATCAATTATTTAATAGTTTGTGTAGGAGTAAGCTTTAAGGACAAGCAAGGTCTATGAACAAAATATACTAACAAAGGTTTTATCAATCATTCAATAGTTATATAAATTTCTCTTTTATTTTAACTAATATTTAATAACATCATTATAATCATTATTGTTGTTGTTTATTGTTCTAATCATCAGTTACATAAGTATATATAGGAATAAATGTAAAAGAAAAATTTTAATATATTTATTTAGCACTTGACAATTTTCAAAAATCATGTGACTGTAAAATTTTTATTGGAAATTTTTTCTCAAAATTATAGAAGTTGATCCTATTACAGTCTAAGCTCTCTATACCAAGCCCCCCTGTCCCTATATGTAATTTTTTCGCTTTTGTTCGTTATAGAGAGAATTAATTATAAAAAATTGAATCTGGGACAAAAGGGAAGTTCGTTATAAAGAGACTTATTTATTATCAATATCAAATATTTCCTATATCAAAATTACATCATTCGAAATCCATGAATACAAGCAGGTGAAATGGTTGATATCATGATAAAATACGAATCAGTCTATGGTAGACTTAAAATATAAACAATAATATTAATAATAGTAGTAGCAATAGTAATAATGACAATAATAATAATATCAATAGTACGATAATAAATGTCGGCGGAATCCGGAAGGACAAAAAGAATTTATTATTGTATTTAACATGGAAGATAGGATTCAGTGCAATAATGATAACGCTGATGTGTTTGATGATTCATGTGGCAATACATTGACACCTGATTCATCGCCTAGAAACAATTTCAGATTGTTCATTTAAATCATTGTCTTTTATCAACAATTATAACAATGACAGTTCATACTGAAGACAATAATACTAATATTAATCTCTTTGGTGAATAAATAAATGTATTCGCAGAATACTTTTATTTTTCAACAATATGATTTATTCGTTATTTTATTATTGTACCATTATAAAAATATAATATAATCAAAATAAAATTTATTCTGATGATGGTTCACCAAAACCAATGTTTATTGGTGAGTCATCATTTTCTTGTGATATTAATGCTGATACCGACATCATATTCGATTGTTCATTTAATTCATTATCAGAGTTTTGTTGTTGCATGCCATCCAACACAGCCTTTTGATGCTCTCTTTCAACGTATTTGAACGCATTTTCCAACTCAACCTTTATTATATCTTCTTTTAAAACTATATTTGAAGCTTTAGCCAATTTTTTTGATATTGTCTCTAAACATTCAACATCAAGAGTAATCCTTGCCAATTCGATAAGAAATCGAATGTACTGATGAACATATACAAAATGTCTTCCTGATCTATTTAATGGATATATATTTACTAGTTATTAAGATTATAAAACAATTTCTTTTAAAAATTCAATGTATATATATATTAATATTAATTAACACATATTACCTTTCAAATTCTGGTTTCCATACATTCATCATTGCTTTAGACGTGACTTTCAACTGGAAAAGATTTTGTAATATCAATTTGGCTTCTTCTGATTTCCGCTCAACATGATAAGTTAACCATGCATGCTAAATAATAAATTGATTGATGTGATAACATTATAAACAACCAAATATATACATAAAGTTAATTGAAATAAAATTTACCCTAAATACAGGTCGATGTTGCCATTTATTTTTGTCCATTTTACGAATATCAGCTATTCTTGAAGAAATTAAATTGTATGCATATTGATATTCTGGCCTTTCCATATTAAAACTACCAGGATCTTTATCTGATGGCTTTAAATGTAATGGTGCGCCTGAATTATCTGACAGCATTTCCTCTACAAAATATGGCTAATCCCATTCATTTTTAAAATAAAATGAGTATATATTATTGAAAATTTTGAAAAATTAACTAACTAATTTTTACCTTAATTTTACTGGTTATCATAAATTTTGCCAATGTAGATGTTAACTTATATTCCGTATCTACTAGTCTTTCTTGTCCAATTATTCCTGATTTTTCCGGAGTTCTATCAACTGCTAATTTATATAAACATAGTACCGACTTTGCAATTTTTATGTAACATTATTATTTTTCAAAGAGGAAAAACATATTGAATAACTATGCGTCAAAAACATAATACCTCTGCTGGTTTTCCTAGCTTTTGATAACACTTTCCAAGCATGTATGGCAATCTCCAATCTTCTTCATATATTATTGAATTGCCGTTGCTTTCATTTACCTTTAACTTTTTAAACAGTAGTTTTTCCGATTCTAATGCTCTACCAAAACAATGTGCTGCAAATGCATATAAATCATTGGGATTAGGTTTACGCCAGATGTCAGAATGATCCGGATTCAATTTGAAGGCTTCCATTGACATAGGTTCAGTTGTCATTGAATAAACAAGATATCCAAATTCTCGCCAGAAATTAATTTCTTCGGTTGGTGAAGTAGGTGCATGATGATTCGGAAACCAAGTTAAAATTTTAGCAGATCTTACAAAACAAAGAAAAGATTTCTGAAAATATATATATAAAAATTAAAAAAAATTCTTTGATGTTTTCCAATCATAGTCAAAGCAAAAAAAAATATAGTGATACCTTTTGAAATTCTGTAATTTTTGCATGACTATTAACAATTTCAATAGCATTCCACGTTAAAGATTCATCAGCCAAACTAGCATAACAGGAGCCGAGGGCATACCAAGTTGAATATCTTAATGGGCAGATGTAATAATCTAACTAATAAATTAATAAATATAATTATTTATTAATATTTAAGCAAGCACTTGAAAGATATTAAGAAAAAGTCATATGATTTCTATTTTCTTACTGTGAATTGTTCTATTGCCTTTTCCAATAATTCAATCGCTTTATATTGATTTGATTTTGATGAACGACTTTTGAATTGATGGTGTAAGATTTTGCCACGAAAATAATAAAGATCTGAAATATCTTTTAAAAGCAAGTATTAAGTTAAATAATCAAATACTTAAAAAAAATCAAAGATATAAGATAAATAAAAATAAAGTCTACCATTCTCCTCATCACAAGAAATTGCAGCAAGATCATTAATATAATGATCATGCTCTTGATACTGAACAGCTTCATAAAAACAGATTTCATCTTCTAAGTAATGTTGTGTTCTATAGCTACATTTTTTTAATTCTACAAAAATTTCTTTTTTAGTAATCATAAATTATTAATAAATATATATTTATTATCACTATAATTACACCTACTTTCATCTGTTGGTGGTTCCACTATAGAAGCCATAGCGTCTAAAAACTCTTTGATATCGTTTTTGAACACCCAGGTTTTTGATGATTTTTCACTTATAAAATTTCTTACTCTTTTATAAATTAATTTTGCAGTTTCAAAATCCAATTCAATTGCTGGCACGTCATGATCCCATGGCAATTCTGCATCAATCTAAAAAAAATCAAATTTTAATCATAATAGGAAAAACAATAAATAATATATATATATTTCAACATACAGTTAATGAAACCCCATATAAACAGTGACAGCATTGGTATTCATGTTGAAGGTTTTCGGATGCATCCAATTCAGCAAATGTGTTGAGGCAAAATTTTAAAAATGAACCTGTTTACATAAATTTGAGATAAATTGATTAAATATTTAATAAACAGGTATAAACAATTATACAAAAATCTATAACTTAAAACATTACCGTTATCTGAACAACAAATCCTTCGAGCGCCTAATTGATCATGAACAGTTGCAAGAAATTCAGCAAAATCATCATTCTCCACATATGAAGGAGCTCCACGTAATATATAATAAAATAATATCCAAACACGAATACAAAGGACATTAAGTGGTTCACTAATATCATATTCAGCAGTAGAAAGTTCTTGCTTCCGAGGGAAAAGGATTAATAGACTTATGTGATATAAAACCCGAAAATTTTCAATAAATTGTTGTTGTAAATTCTCTGATAAGTTTGCTATTCAAAATCAAAATCAAAATCAAAATCAAAATCAAAATCAAAATCAAAATCAAAACCGAAACCAAAATAATAATAATAATAAATAAACTGTAATAATGATTGTAATTTTTTTTAAAGAAGCAAACCTATAGATTGGCCATCCTTTATGGCATTAGTAACTTTCGAAAGTGCTTCATTAATCTATCATAAAACCAATTAATATTAATGTTAATATTACCAGCATTGACAAATATTATACAAGAATTTCTTAACTGAATGTATGGTAGTCCAAAATTGAACAACCAAATCTTCATCAATATTATCCGAAACACAATTCAACAAAAAGTTTACTGAGTCTATAAAGTGTAATATTGTACGTGACCAATTGTCTTGTGGTAAATCTTTTTGAGATTCTAACAAGTCAATTTTATTATTTATGGTTGTGTTATTTATATATGGATCAAATGAACTTAAAAGAAATATTAGATTTAATACTTAATTTTATAAGAAATAAAATCGTTTTTTTGAAAATATTTCATATTACCTATTTGTCAATAAAATGTCATTAATTTCGGTAAGCAAAGTAAGTTCTTTAAAAGAAGACATTGCCCTTTCTGGATTTTTTAAAAATAAAGACATTTTGCCTTTGCACCACCAATATCTAATGCAATTAATAATAATTTAGCATTATAATTAAGAACAAAAGATATTCAAGTAATCTTATGCATTATATTACCTTGTAAGTAATTGATGTGACCATTCCTTCCATTTTTTGTAATGACATTGTAGTTTTCCAACATCGCCAATAGATTTTTCTAACTTTGCTTCTAAATCAAGTACATAACTGGAGAAATTCCAGTTTGAAGAAATGAGGGACCATTCACAATCTTCTATTACTAATTGCCATTCCTAAAGTAAAAAACATAGATTTATATCTGTTATTAATGTCCTTAGGACGCAATATATATTTTAAATCTTAACTAAATCTTACTAAAGATGTTTTTAAAGAAACGTTAGAAGTAGCTTGATTATCATCTTCGTTTATATATTCTCCTGATCTAGATATGTGAGAATCAATAGCAAATTCAAAAAAAGCCAATAAAATCTAATGCATGCATGTGTGTGTACATATGCGTTAACAAATATATTTTTTGAAAAGTTTAATGTACTTTTATTGATTGCTTCTTTTTTATTTATATAAATATACCTCTGAAAGTTGCTTCCTTTTTTGGAAAGGGGATGTTTCACTTTCATCCATCATTATTGCTGCATTTCCATCGTCACCATTCCATGCAGAACAGGTATTTGATAACATATCTATAAACTGTTCATATATCCTGTTAATAATATCTCTTACAATGTCTTTTAACCCTTCTGGCCAACGACACAGCCAGAGAGTTTTCTTTTTTATTTCTTGATCTGAATCTTCTGAATCTACAAACTTTCCAAATAGGTACATAAGATAGGAACACAAATAATCTATTATCCCCACATTTTTCTCATTCATTTTTTCGACAAATTGTTTTACCATTTCTCCAACTTGAGTTTCATCAAAATATGGATCAGGGGGAGGTGGGTTTGTATGAGGAATAAACATGTACAAACTAGAGTCAGAAGATAATTTTGATCTTTTATACAATATAAATATCTTAATTAATAAGCCGATAATAATTCAAAAAAAAGCATCATAATGTAAATATACCTTGGGTTATTTTTAGCCTCTTTAATTATCGCTTCATGATCTTCGATGGATACGTGGTTCATCCATAGCTTGTCGAAGAATAATAAGAATTTATCAACTTCTTCGGATGGATGTTTATTTCTAATAGAATATTCAGGATTAATTTTCTTAATAATTGACTCTATTTTGTTTGTAAATTCTTCTGTTTCTTCATCTCGTTTACGATTAAACGAATCGATTTGTTCATTTTGTTTAGTACGAGCTCTTCTGTTAAGTCTTCATTTTAATAAATTGTTATTAGAATGGTAAAATTATTATTTGTATATAATGATTTTTGTTTAGAATATTACATACCCATACCTTGCAACCTTTGATTTTCCACAGGTATAATCAGTATTTGTTGTTGTATCCTTTCTTTTGCGTTTTTGACAAGCACCATTAATATCATTGTCTATAAAAGTTTTTTCTTGATAATTTTTTAAATCTATATAGATATGAGGACTCGAAGCAGGAAAATTGGAATCATCACTTTTATGACATTTCCTAAATATTTAATTTAATAATTTTAAAAAATGAATTATATAATGATATAAAAAAATTTTTTAAAAATAACAAGTTACTCTGTAGCTATTTTATCGCAAATTCTTATTAAAAGTTCTCCAAGATCATTCCATGTATAAGTGTTTAAAACAAAACACAATGAATTCATCGGAGTATGACTAATGTAACCTAGGAAATAAATATATTAAAATAAAGACAATGTGTATATAAATTATTATTATTATACTAACTCATCGTTCTAATATGTCTTTGTATATATTTGAAATTTATAGGTTTTTTTATCGGAGGAGCAATTTCATAATAATTTCTAATAAATATAATCAGTTAATAAAATTGTTTGAAAGAAAATTTATGATAATTCTAAATTTTAAATAAATTTTTTTTACTGTGGTAAAATAAGTTTAACCCAGGTATCATTTAAAAGTTGGTATCTTAATTGGTTTAGAAATCCATTTTCAGGATCAAGAGTTATGCCTTTATCAACTATATTTAGGCATCTTTCAAAAGATCCTGTATCATATAATAGCTATAAAATTTAAAAATATTATAAGTGTAGATAGATAAACTGGACAAACATGTATACCTATATGTATATATTGAACATACCTTAGATAGATTTTCTAAAGCTTCCTTACGATTTGGAGAAAGAAATGTATATTTCAATGGCTTGTCTATTGAATTATCAAAAATATTTAAATCTTCAAGTGCATTTATAAATGCATTTTCTGCTAATGGGAGATCGTTGACTTCATCAGAAATAGCAAGATTTCCAATCTTGAGCCATATACTCTGATCAGTTGAATCAATCTCCAATGCCTATATTATTTAAATATATATATTTAATGGAATAATACAACTCAATTATCTTTTAATATGGTATGGAAATTTTACCTTTTGAAAATATTCAATTGCGTCTTGAGCAGAAATTTTTGATTTATTATGAAGATATTCATGATCTAAATTTTCAGCATAATTTTTTAATGCACAAAATTTTAATCTAGTGATTCTTTGTGATAATAATGTTCTGTTGTCTGATTCCTAAAGAAAAATTTTAAATTAATCGGTTGTTTGGATGAATAAATTAGTTTTTATATATTATTTACCTGAAACAAGGAATCCTGCATTAAGTCGTGCTTTAAGAGTTTATGATATAGTTGTCTTGCTTTTTGAAGATCGCTTCGTAAAGCTAAATTATAGAGTGTCTCGCATTCTCGTAACTGATATGCAAACACTTGAAATTAGTAAAATAAATAAATATTTTTAAAAAATAATAATAATGATAATTAATTTACTGGAGCATCAAATGGATCTTTAGGTTTTTCAACTTCTGCGAGTTTATTGTTATCATTTATAGCAGTAAATTGTATCACCTATTTTGAATGAGAGATTTAATATAGTATATTCGACTTTGCAAACATCAATAAACTTTTAAATTGGATACATACAACCATTTTCTTTTGTTAGTTTTGAGAGGGAAAAGATGCAAGAAAAATTTTTTTTAATGGGAAAAAAGGTATAATTATTATAATTGTGAAAATAATAGAACAACTAACAAATTAATCGTGTGCGTGATCAGGAGATCTGCAGAGTTAATTGTAAATAATCTAAATTCTTTAACCCAAATTTTAATAAAATAGAATCTAAATCTTGAAGCTTTAAGTTGGAGTAAAAAAGAAATGGCTGTCGATGCTGTCAGCATTTATTATTAGTAATGGAAATAGGCTCAGATACATGGAAATTAATGGTTCCCCAATTGATAAGGATTAGTTGATTGAACTCATTAAATCAATCAGACAAATTAAAAAGTACCATTTTTTTTAATAAAGGATAAGTACCGCAACTAAAGTATCGGCTAGGATGTTGTGAGCCCATCAAGGCTCGCTGAACCTGTGCTACATAGAAAATGGACAATCTTGGCCATATTAAGGACTTCATTTCTTTTTTTTCTTCATTTTCTAAAGAGGGAGGTTCCTTGATTCCATGTTCTGATACTTGACGTTTTTATAATGTAGAAGCCAATATATCAGCATATTATTTATTATTTTCCAAGGCCTTGGACTTTCCTTCGTCGTAATTTGATATATAAAAGTTCCAAACTCATTAATTAAACCTCTTTCTTTGTACCTTCATGTGTTTTATAGTTTTATGCCCAGACACACCTTCCATAACTACTAGCTTATCATCACCATATTTTGATATTTTTGTTCATTAATAAATTTAAATTTCTTTTTCATAGAAATTCAAAATTACAATATAGTTGGTTATTTCAGTCAATTCACCAATTTCATAATTGACTCTTTAAATCTTTTGTGTTATTTATTATTACTTAGATTTCTTTTATTTGCTGTATATCTGAGGGTTGCACAGTAAATCAGATCTCCCCTATTTGGAAAAATTTAATTATTTTCTATATATTCCATCTTTCTCACTCTCACCCATTTTTTTCCTTTATTGCTTTTTTTTGATTTTGCTGATTTCTTTCTTATTTCCTTATTATTATAAAACTTTGAATGGACCGAGTTAAATATTAATATTAAATCAAAACCAACTGAAATTTTGGATCAGTTTTGAGTTTGACCTGAATGTTTTAAAGGCAAACCCAAGACTGACCCAAAATTTTTGAGTTGGTTTCAAGTCTGATATTATATTTTGCACTAAGAAAGTAAGTCCTAACAAATTCGCATATGAAAATTTATATTTCTGCTAATCTTTCAATTAAAAGAATTTTATTTTATTTGCTCATTTTATTAATTAAAATAAAAAGTGAAATAGTTATATAACATCCATCAATAATAAAATTTTAATATATGTCAATAAATATATATGTGCACACACTTTTTTGAATCAATAACTCGCATTATCCTTGTATTAAGAAGCTCATTATAGTAAAAAATTTTTTTTGTGATTTCTATTCAACATCACTTAATTAAAAAATTATTTTTACAGATTGAGTTTGGGTTTGGATTGAAGTTTTTTTGTGTACAAATCAGGTTCAGGTTGAGATTTTATAATTTTTTTGTATACAAGTTGGATTCGGGTTGAGATTTTTATAATTTTTTTAATGGCAGGTTGGATTTCAGGTTGGGTATACATTCAATTATGGTGACCTATGCAAGCCTCTAATAGAAGTGATAAATTTTGTTGATCAATATTAGTGATATGAGACAGCCAAGAAATTTTATCAGTTTAGCCTGCTAATGAATTTTTAATGACTTAGGTGGCTAAATTAATTAGATGATATAAAAAATATCTCTTAATGTTCATTTTTACATCTGGGATTACTTAGAATGTCAAAAAAAAAAACATACGATATTCATAGCAGGATAAAAGATAACAATAGAGAAAGCAATCTTTGATATTTGATGTTACTATCCAATTGAACCTTTGAGGCAATGTTGTGCAATTGGAGCATTGTCGGAATGTTCCAATGTGGTTCCAATATGGATCTTCAATTGATATTGACCAATAAAATTCATGCGTGTGACACTGTAATTGAATTCCATTGGTTAACTTCATTGGAACCACATTTAGAATGTTCCGATGAAAATTTATTGGAACCATAAATGGCATAATAATAACACTGCTTTGAGGTATAATAGAGAAGAACGCTATATTAAATTCAAAACATCCCCCTTCTTCAGCTTTTTCTTTAGTAGTTTCATTTATTGTTTAAATTTTCAATTTGGTTTTTTTACAAAATGCACATTGCTTAGTTTTTGGAATTTTTTACTATACATATTAGTCGTGTGACATGTCCTAAAAATCAAGGGGCAAGTTTATTTTCCGAAAAATTTCCGGTGATCTACACAATTTTTT
>CAJVPN010002005.1:0-10659 GCA_910592215.1 Entrophospora candida
TTATCGAAATTATGTCTTGTAAATTTATTTCTTCATTTTCATCATTAGTTTTTTCGATTTCAATGTATTCAGATGCAAATATAGGATTAGTAAATGCAAGTTCATCAATCAAATTCTGCAAATTATTGAGTTCTTCTACATTCAATGAACCTAAAATTGATGCTGCATTTTCAATTTCATTATCAGTAGTAATGAATAAATACAGTGAAATCTACTAACAATATCACTTCTAATTCAAAAAAAAAAACACAAATGTCTTCATCAAAGCCTAATGACAACAACATAGAGGTTATACTTCATACAATTGCTATTCCAGATACAACATTTTTGGATGATGTTTTATCTGTTGAAACAGATGTTACATGGTGAATCTATAGACTGGGCAATTAGGGAAAATTTTCCAAAAACTGTTATATCAATTGAGATTTTTAATTAGTATCTGTTAAATCAAGTCTCCTAAACTGAGATTCACTGGTATTAATTAGGGAATTAAAACTAGCCTTAAGCAGAAGAATAAACTGGATCTAAAAAATCTAACATAGTTTATCTGATCATTATATTAACAGAAAAAGCTCATATATCAACCAGATGGCATATAATGAGCATAGTGGAAATTTGTTTCATCCAATATGTTACACATATCCCATTTTCCTTGAAACTTCACTAGCATATAGTTTTCACCTCTCTAGGTTGGAGATCCAATTGAAGTCCAGTTTATCACCTACTTCCACTGTAACCTCTGTTTTGTTGGTTATGTTGATCATTTTTTAATTAACGATCTACAACCAATTCCACTATGCTCGTATATGTAATGCTTGCAATAGATACATACAAAGAATGTTTATTTATATATTTGTTGTTAAAGGTAGGAGGAATAACAACACATGTTTAGTAAAACTTTTTAGCTCTTTATATGTATTTTAAAGATGATGATCATGAAGAGAAATTAACATCATTCATACATTTATATATTTGATTATTATAAATTTTTATATACACTACTAGATCTCTTTCTTTATATTAGTAGAAACAAACCAAATTCTGAAATTGATGTTTTGAGAAAAAAGATCAATTGATTGATTATTCATCCATCAACTCAATCATAATTGACATCATGTGTATTATAATTATGATTGGTGAGATTTGGCCAAGTATGTGTAAACAAATCTGTTATTGTATTCATTAACAAAGTTCCGAAAATATTATTGAATTATCATTGGCCAAAGAAATAAAACCATTCAATGTTATTCCCATCTAATATCAAATAAATAAAAAATAATAAATTTTATAATTTATGATATAAGGTATTTGTGTTTTATGATATTATACTGACTTGAACTCCAATAAAAATAGCCACAGGAAAAAGAAAAGTCCAATTATCACTTGTACTAAGATATAGTATAAGAGTTTGTGTAGGAGAGAAATAACTATAAAAAATTATATTATAGTTATTATTATTATGACAATTACCATAAATACTAATGCTATAATAAATACCAGAATAATTCTAAAAAGAAAAATTGTTGTTCCCACATCTTCAAGACCCAAACAGATTTTTCCTTTCTTGTCATTCTAGAATATCACTATATTATAAAACATTAGAAAATTTAATGATATATATATTTCATATTCAAATTAAATTTATTTATCCCTTCTCTAAATTTAATTTTTTTAATTTAGTATTTTGACTTTTAGGATTTATCTTTGTAATAATATTATTAAAAATTATAAATATTTGCATAAAATAATTTAGGATTATAATCTGAAATTTCATCCACCTTAGCATTATGTTGGAATAATTGTAATTCCCTTGATCTTGTAAAAACATATAACCCATTTATCATACTTAGATATAATAAAACCATTTTATAATCTAAAAACTATTAATTATTAAATGACAAAATTAAAATCATAATAATAATTATTGTTATTATATTGTTTAAATCTATTATTTACCTTAAAATCTAGATTTTTAGAAAAGTTATAATTAAAAGATTCATCATACCAACACTTAAATTTAAAGAGAATTATTATCAAATTTAATACTATTGCAACTAGTAAGCTAAAAAAATCAATTTTATTAATAACATTTTCAAAAAAATTAAAAATTAAAATATTTAAAATATCTTACCCATTCATTCTAGTTTTTTTAAGTCATTTTAGTTACACAAGCTTAAAAATATAATAATAAACAAAAATTTTTATTCCATCAAAAAATGTCCCAATCAAATGAAAAAAAAAAGAATTTGAAAAAAAGAAAAAAGAATTTTAAAGATTCAAAAAAAGTAAGTGCGAATATTATTTTATTCTATTTTCCCTCTTGAGGAAACAATTTTAATTAAACTACTATTCAAAGTTAATAAAAAATGAAGAAATTAATGAAGAAACTGATGATGAAGAAATAGAAAAAGATGACAATAATAATCATAAGAAGAGAGAGATTAAATTAGATGTATTGAAGAGAGGAAAAAATTTTGCTGATAAAGATATGATGATAAATTTAATCAACCAGCTTAATTCAAAAGAAGACAAAAAAATAGAGAAAAAATTGGTAAAAATATATATATGTAGAATATATTTTACAGAAAATATATAATGCAAAATATAAAAAGCTTACAAATATTTTAATAATTTCTATTTAGAAAATAACTAAGGAAAAGAGCAAAGAAAAGGATATAAAAAAACAGCAAAAACAATCACTAAAGAAGAAAAAATTTGAACAAATGAAATCAATGCTAAAAAATAAAAAAATAAAAAAATAAAATTATTGATATGAAAAATAATCATCCAATTGCTGTGCCTCACATAGAGATCAATTAATTATAAATTGAATCTTCAAAATCCACTTAGCTATTGGATTGTCACCCTTTTGGGTGCTAGGTGATATTCTGGAATGCCAACTTTAGTCTTTTGAGTTGAATGAGTCCTTTATATTTTCATCTGGTTTAATAATATTCCGAATTCAAAACAATCTACAAGTCTTAGAGGTGGTTTTTGCTGTGAAATGCCCCATATTATATCATCAATAAATTGAACTGACTTTTGCATATAGTATATGAGTGCATCCAATAATTTTCTACATCTGCATATAATTCACATGGTTTGTCTTTTGTATATCTATAAACACAACCTTTAGTATTACAGCAATCCAAGTTCATTTTAACTAGAACACCATCTATCTGATACAAAAAGAGAAATTGGGTTTTTGGATAAAAGAATTTAAGCCAAGAAGTTTAGGAGTAGAAATGCCACACAAATTAGTGTGAATAAAACTGTACTAAATATTTTAAAATATCATCATTTATTTTTATCAAGAACAACTAGGAATTATATACATCAAAAAAAGAATTGATGAAGAAGAATAGATATTACTGATGGCTCTAATGTAGAACCAACTCCTGGGCAATAATTTTAGAATCAATTGTTCTAATATTATATTATAAAATTCATATGCATGTCTTATTGCAGAACTAGGTTGACCTCTATAAAAAGATTGTCAAAGGTTTGAAACTTTTATTCAATTGCAAATTTTAATCCATAAACTGGCAAGTAGAGTTCCAATGAGTTGGAACAGCCAAAATTTTAATTCTGGATTTTTGTAAATTTTGTAAAAAAGTCCACAATCATGAATTCAATGTTGTCCTCATTTCTATTGAAAAGGTACTATGTGGCAGTCTTCTTTGGGAATGAATGGGCCCATTTAAAGCAAATAAATAATCATCAAAATATTTTTCAGAAAGTAAATTAGAAATACAAATATTTATGATACATGTCATTTGTGGGAAGAAGTTATTTATTATAAAGTTCCAAGTTGGAGATCTTCCCACATGCCTTAAAATTTAATTGTTTGTTAAATTATTTAACACCTCACAAAAAATTCTTTGGTATTTTTAACAAACCTTTAGCATTATAATTATTAATTACCTTTATTCTGACATCCAAGATGGAAGATTTGATCAAATCACAAAAATCTATCTTTTATTAATAATTGACAAAGCAGTTTATATCATCACTTCTGTTAACATAATATTCATGATGCTGGGTCTGTAAAATATTAAAGATTAGTGAATCTTAAGATTATTGAATTATGAAGAAAAGTTACATACATATACATATCTTTCTTTATAATGAATTTTCATAATATTTGCCCAAAAATATATTATTAGAATCATCCTAAAAAGAGAGTCTAAGTTGGTTATAAAACATTAATATTTTTTATCTAATAATTTTCTCATCAATGTCTATAACTATTTATTTTATTTATCATGAAGGGAATTTGGTCAAAATAAACTTCATTTGCAAAAGCAATATAGCTAGCTATATATCTAATTTTATTTGGCTTTTTTAACTAGAGATTGGAACTGGTTAATTAACTAGTTAGACAGTTAACCATTTAAAATGGTTAAAATGCAGATCAATCTTAATTTGCAATTTGTGATAAATGGAAAGGATTGAGATGCATTTTAGCCAAGAGGCAAAAGTCAAAACTAAATCAAAAGTCAATAGTTAAACATAAAACTAGTTTCGACTTATGGTGAAACCTTTTGAATTTCACACAGTTGTGAAACTCTCCAGTTTTGGGAACCAATACTAGTTAAATAACAAAATATCCCACTTTAAATCATAAATCTTTGTTTCAATAGGTGAAATGAAGCCATGTTCACATTAAAGTTTCTGGTCCAAACTGTTTTCTCAAAGCCCAAACTAGTTTGGGCAATTTGGGCTTCTCGGCATTTTTTATAAACATGAACATTAAAAAACTATACCAATCAACTTATTTTAACTTAAACAACTTTAAAGTAATTTCACCCAATTCGGCTAATAACAAAAAATAGTTTGGGCTTATAAAAAAGTAATTTTTGCCCAAAGTGATTTGGCAATCAGCTATTAATAAAGAGAGTTTGGCTGGAAACCTTAATTCACATTATCAACTAAATGCAAGAGAATAGAGAGTAAAAATGAAACACAACTAAATTGATTTCCTACCTATTGAAATCTTTGTAATTATAATTTATTGTCATCATATATTTGCTTTAGTGTTATTAACACTATTATTGTTATTATAGTTCATTGAAAGATAATATAACAGTTGATTCATAATGAGCAGGCATATTAAAAGTCATTATATCAAGAGGAAAATTTCTATTCATTAGCACCAACTGTATCATATGGAATTTATATTTTCTGTATTGGTATGCTTCTCATAAATCACATATGTATCCCATATGTTCTCTACATTAATATGACTTTGATGACTGGCCACAGGTAGGATTTCTATTTAAATAAATTTATTTGAATGATTTGAATGATTCATAATTAACTTTGAGCATTTGAATCACAATGAATGATTATTCAAATCAAATGAACTCCTTATGTGCTTTACAAAAGATCAAATTGTCAAATATTATAACTCATAGTTATGACACAGCTATGCTATAACTATGTTGTAACTTTTGGAATGATTTTCTGTATACCATAACTGCTTATCCTTTATTTTAACCTGAATTAGGTAATCAAAAATAATTTAGGTACAGTCAAACACTATAATCAAATTTTGTCATAAAATTTGTTTCACATATTAAATCTGTTGTGGAAAGATTAGTAATTATAATCTTGCCACAACAGATTTTTAGATAAAATTTTCTTATTATTATGTGCCCTGTTCATCTGCTGTGACAAGGTTTGACTGTAACCTTACTAAATTATCATATGACATAACCTCAGGTGTTTCATATGTATGCACTCTTAGTTTCAAGGTGAGTGCTAAAAAAAATCAATTAAAAAAATAAGTCCAAAAGTCAAAAGCTTGCTAGAAGTTGTGTTTTGTACAGTAACAGTAAATCCAAACCAAAAGCTGAAAATATGCGCAAAGGACTTTTGAATGTGTAGAATACAGAGGGCCTGATTCACTAGAAAAACAAATGGTATTGTTCACTTTGGATTTATTTATGTCCAATAAAAATAAAGAAAAAATATTTTAAAACGTAAATTTGACTAGTTTTTTAATTTGAATCTGTGGGAAAGCCAAAGTAAAGTCTTTTTTAGCTGGTTTGTTCCATAATTTGCATAATCGTACTACACAAATTTAATCTGCTTTAGAGATGTGATCCGTGTATGATCAATCTGGATATCTCTCTTTAACTTATTTGCAACATGGACAATGATAATGGCGATTATAATTATAATAATAATTATAGTGATAATATGAACCTACAGTCAAACCCTCATTTCAATGAATTTTATATTTAATATTAAACTATACAATGGATAATAAGTACCAATCACATTATAATGAATTCACATGATATAAATTTAAAAATAAAAAAAGGTAATAATAAAAAGATGAATGCAAACAACAATAATAATAAAAACAAGATAACACAACATCATCAAATTCCAAAAAATCTGTATAAATAGAGATTAAAGTCTTTCTTTTGTCAAATTCTTACAATCCTACACAATTAAAAAATTTCATGAATAAAACTCTTGAAAATGTCTCAACAACAATAATCATCATCCATTAAAAAACATGTATATATTTGATTTAAAATTATAAAAATCATTTTTTAATAAATGGCGCATAATTTGCGTAATCTACCATGCCGCACAAATCTGGAGCCTCTAGTCTTTTTATCATTAATCAAGTGGTGTGATACGCAAGGTTACTACATCTATTCCTCTTATGACATAATAGATCTGCGAAAAATTTTTCCTAAATCTTTTCGGATTTTTCCAGGACCATATACAAATTTGGTATTTGTATAATCTTGTACGTTAAAAACAAAAACACTAAATTTTTAATTTTTAATTTCTTAAGATTTCTTTTTAACATTTAATACTTTGGAAGTAAACAATGGAGCAAATAAAGTAAATAGAAATATTATTTTTATTTTATTCTAATTATACTATTTTCAAAAAAAAAAAAAGAAGCATTAACAAAATGGTTTTATTGTTACCAAAATTTTTGATAATTTTTATATCAACAATTGCTTTATTAATAACAATAACAGTAGTATCATTATTGTCTCTTCCAAAGCTTGGATTAATACCAGAAAAGAAACAACTTACCGGATATTTTTTACACATTACAGATTTTCACCCTGATGCTTATTATGAACCAAATGCTATAGTAAAATCAAGATGCCATCAAAGATTATCAGAGCTTAAAAGACCTGTTTATATGAAAAAAGGTATTTCTGGTCCTTGGGGTGCTGAAGCGACCATATGTGATTCTCCGATCAGTTTAATTAATGCTACTTTTGAGTGGTTGGAAAAAAATTGGAAAAATAAGTTGGATTTTGTTATTTGGACTGGTGATAATTCCAGGTATGTTGTTGTTGTTATCATTTATAAAATTTTTTAAATTTTAAATTTGAATGATTTTTATTTATTTTGATAATTAGACATGATAATGATAATAATATTCCACGTACACCAAAAGAAATGTATGATTCAAATCAATTCATAACAAATAAATTTCTTGAAACTTTTACAAAAACTACATATACAAAAAAACATCACCCTCGTCTTAAAACTATACCAATAGTTCCTTCCATTGGCAATAATGATCTTAATCCAAATAATATTATTCCTCGTGGCCCAAATGACATCCTCACAAATCTTCACGGAACTTGGTCGCAATTCATACCAAAAGGTCAACATCAACATTTCCTTAGAGGAGGATATTTCTATACTGAAGTTATACCTGGAAAACTTATTGTTGTCTCTTTAAATACCTTGTATTTTTATAAATCAAATACTGCCATTAATGGTTGTAAAGTTAGGACTCAACCTGGCACTATTCAATTTAGATGGTTGAACAAAGTTCTTAAAAAAGCTAGAAAACATGGGTTGAAAGTTTATTTAACAGGCCATATCGCACCAAGAAGAAATCAATACATACTAACATGTTATAAAAAATATGGAAAATTGGCAATTAAATATCATGACCTTATTCTGGGTCATTATTATGGACATTCAAACATGGATCATTTCTTTTTTATTGGCTCTAAAAATAAGTATAGAAAAATGAAATTTGATGATTTTGATGATATTGAGCATGATAATGATGAGGATGATAATTCCGATGCCGAAGACATTGGAATTATAAAAAATAGTAGTGGTGATTCATCTATTTTATCACACAAATCACAAACAACCAATCAATTGAATTTCCAATCATCACAAACAAATATTAATGATGATGAAAACAAACAATTTCATACTAAAGTTTATAATGTTGACAAGTATCTAGGAAAATTATATTCTCACTACAGAGCTGTTCCGCGATTAACAGAAGCTGTAACAAAACAATATGCTGTCATTCATATTAATCCTTCCATAATTCCAACATTTTTTCCTGCTCTTAGAATTTTTCAATATAACATTACTGAACCATCACAACCACAATCATCTATAGGTGATGATTATGACAATGACGACAATGACGATGGTGACGATGGTGATGATGATGATGATGATAATGTTGACAATGATGATTATGATGATTCAAGCTCACCTGCACATTCAAATACATTTCTAACCCCGTTAGGTTACACACAATATTTCATTAATCTTACAGAAGCCAACCAATATCCAAATATCACACCAGAATTTAAAATCGAATATACTACTTGGGATGATTATAATATGAAAGACTTGACTGTTCCAAGCTGGATTCACTTGGCCAGAAAGGTTGCTAACCAAGGCCTAAAAGGTTCAATATGGGAAAAAATTAGGGAACATTTGATGGTTGGTGCAAGGTCAATAATTGAGCAACATAAATCAAAATGTAATCATTCTAGATGCATATCTAAAGGTCCTGAAGACTATATTATTAACGATTTAATAATATAATTTATATAGACTGTAATTTTAATAATAATATTTTTTTTTTCTTACAATTGCATATAACACAATGTATTTTTATATCATTATAATTAACATTATTATTATTATTTATTATAATAATAATAATTCACAAAAAAAAATTTTTTTCAAGGGCTAAATTATTAAAACAAAAATAAATTAATTTTTTTTGTAAAACCTATAAAAGTCAACTATGTGATATTTTTAATAATAGTAGTTTACTTTGATCCTGGCTCTTGTTTTATTGATCATTTTGATTTATACCAGAAGATTTAACAACAATTGTTTGACAAAAAGACTGGTTGAATTCAGATTTTTCGCTTAGTGAAAAAATTCATGAACTACACAAAGAAGGAAAGGAAATTGTTGCCTCCAAAATAAAGAGCTTTTACCAACAAAAAACAAATACTAGGTGATTCAAGAATGGATTAATAAAGGAAAGAAAAGATTGAAGATAATGACAACGAGCAAAAAAAAGAAGATACTAATACTAGTAATAGTAATATAATTGATAATAATAATCTAATAGCAAAAGTTAGATTTTTGTCAGAGTGCTCAAAGAAATAGGCAATACTCGCAAATGATTTTGGGCCGAGTATTTTCCTCACTCTGTGTGTTAGTTGAATTAAAACTTTCCTTTTTACTATATAGTACAGGGTAGATTTGGATTTGTTGAATGAATGAATTAAAGATGTATTAGATATAATTATGTGGAGAATTGCCTTTATATTTGGCAAAGGAATTATAAGTTAATTTTTATCAATTTTGAAAATAAAACTGATCTGTTTCAATAAAGTATTTTTCTTTTATATTCCAACAAACTGGGTTGTAAACACCTATTAATTCACCGGCTTCTTTGATTTTCACAATTACAGTGCAAGCATGTGTCTGAGATCTCAATCTTAAACTCATTCTCGCTAACTAAATTTTCTCATTAGCCTTCGGCATACATTACAGCTAACCTCTGTACTTAAAACAAATATAATTACAAGAAATATTTACAACTATACTACTTGAGGCATTCCTTCAGCAATATAGTAAATTTAAAAGGGTACCTAAAGGTTGGATGGCCTTGCAACTATCCAACAATTAAAAATGTGTTTATTTTATTATTAATTAGTTATTTGATATTGCAAAAAGTTATAATCTAAGATTAAAAGCTTTGCAATATTATTTTCAATTATTAAAAAGAAATCAAAAAAAATTTGAAGCAGCAAATTTAGTTTCAAAAATCTTAAATAAAGGCCCATGGTTTTCAAAATGTATAAGAAGTTGGGGAAAGTCATTTATAGAATATGGTGATATTTCATATAAAAAAAGAGGCAAACATTTAAGAGGAAGTATTATTGATGATGAAGATGTTCAGATTAAAATATCATCTTTTTTAAGAAAGGAAAAATTTAATGTGACTGTAAATAATTTTAAAGAATTTATTGCTAAAGATGTATTTCCTAGTATAGGAGTTGAAAATGAGACAGCAATCAGGTGAGAAGAAGAATATTTTTTTTGTAAACTATTCTTAATTAACAAAAATTTTTTTTTTAAGTTTATCAACAGCAAACAGGTGGTTGAAGAAAATGGGCTATGTATATGACAAATATAAAAAAGGTCTTTATTTTGATGGACATGAAAGAAGTGATGTGGTTGAATATAGAAGTAAATTTTTAGAGGAAATAGAGTTGTGAGTTATGAATTTATTATAATGATTATCATCTAAAAACATAATTAATCAATGCTTTGATTTTTAATATAGATATCAGAAATTAATGCCAACATTTACAGGTGATAATC
>CAJVPN010002006.1:0-10654 GCA_910592215.1 Entrophospora candida
TTTTATTGCTATTAATAAAGTAATACATATCATGAGAAAAAACGTATCAAATTAACTGAAATTACCAATATCTGGCTAGAAGACGCCGTTGGTGATCTAGAAATTGCCACTGAAGATATAGGTTATCGATGTGAAGAGAAGAACGACACCAGAATTGTGAAATTAGAACAGACTCAAAATCTAATAATTAGTTTCTTTAGAAATATTACTCTGACACCTTGACCACGAATTTAGAATTCTTTAGAGATCGGTGTTACAAATTGTAACGCGCACGTGTTTTTTTTCTATTTTGAATCTAAATTTTTGACGTCTCTTAAAATAAATGTAGAAAAATTCAAATCTGAAATTATGCTTTGATGGGCCATCAAAAGTCTATCGTTATGGATGTCAATAACAATCACTAAAAGTAAGACGCAAATTCAAACCAATCGTAACTCAAAAGTACGATGCAAATACGGATTCTTCCATGAACCCAATGAAAAAACAATCACAAATTATTCAAGCCTAAAAGTACGACGCAAATGCAAACTCGTCGTACCTCAAAGTACGACGCAAATTCAAACTAATCATACGACAAGTAGGTAACAGTCTACCATAAGTAGGTAACAAATATATATATATTGTTACCTACTCCACAGTGTTTTTCTCTGTGATTCAAAGAATAGCCTGACAGAGAGGTTTTTTTTAAAAATTATTAGTAGAATAAGGATTTATAAGAATTCAAAGTTATGCGATTTTATTATGAAAAATTTTTTCCTTTTGAAGAAAATGCTAAAACAAAAAATAAATAAATAACATTATTTTCTCATTCAATTAATCTTATGGGAGATTCTACAAAGAGTAAAGGTTTTAAGGAATTAGTTTTCATTTTTTGACTGCATGTGAATTATGAATTAGTCTTTTTCTTTTATTGAGCTTCAGCATTTTATTAAACGTGAAGACTTTTACAAAATATAACTTATTCAAATGCTAAATATTTCTTTTTTTTACAATTATTAATAATAGTAAAGGCATGAAAAAAAAATTATAATTTTGGAATAGAACATTTTTTGTCCAATATAAATATTTCAAAAATCTTGACAAATGTTTATTAGTCTTGCATGTTTTTTTAAAATCTTATCAAATGCACTAACCTACAGTTTTTCAAAAAAGGAAATCTTCTACAGTCTGTTTTATAACTATGGAATAAAGTTATATAAGTTCCACATAACCTTATAATAATAACTGTTTGATTTCAGAATATCCTAATAAATATATTTCATTTGGTGACATTCTATCCAAAAAATAATTTTCTCCATCACTAAAAAATAGTTATAATAAATGGCAATGATGAAAAACGTTAATAATTATTGTGATCATTATTACAATTAATTAATAAATATAGAGATTCTTTATTTTTACATTCACCTCCTCCTCAATAAAAAATAAATAATAGTGTGGATAATATATACCTTTTAGGAAGTTGGCTTTCATGAACTGTTCTTATAGTACAACAAAATATTGTTTTCTGAAGATCCAATTGACTTGATAATAAATCTAAAAAAGAAAATTAAGTTTTATTAAATCAGAAAAATCTATTTATTTTATTATTACTGTTATATTGACCTATATCTTGATTATTTTCCTCTTCCACCACTTCAATTTCATCATTATCTAGATCATTTATATCATCTAAAAATGCATTTTTTCAAACTGTTTAATAATAATCAATATTAATATAATATGATTTATTTATAATTGTTCTTACATAATCAAGATTTACTTGTTAGCAAATACTGATTCTGTGTCTGACAATCTTTGTAAATACACTGGCATATTTAATATCAATTCTAATTGTTTTTCAACCTTTTGATTTATATAATTATGTTTTTTAATATATATATTTAACATAAATCTATTAATAAATAATAAAAATAATAAAAATTCTTACTTTGCTTATTTGTATCATTGTATATTTTTATATTATATATTTCATATGTTCAACATCTGCAAGCAATATGAAACCTATATAAGAACTTTCACTTTTTGCATTTCTAAAATTATTAAGAGCTGATTCCATCTTATTATATATAAGTTATATATATAGATTTTAATATATTTATTTTTATTTTTTTAATCTTGTATTTTTCCCCAAATATATATATAAACAAGTGAATTGTTCATTACTTGATATTTAATTCAACATATAAATTATAAAATTTCTGGAGAAAATTTTTCATTTATTAAAGCTGTTTTTACTTTTTCATAATCAGTTTTTGAAGCAATTTTTCTTTCTTCTTCCTCTTCTAACATTTCTTCTATTCCCATTCCAATCACCATATTGTCCACATTATCTTCCATCATAAATTCTTGTTTATCTAGATACATTTTTTTTTGTTTTGCCTGAAACAACCATTTTGTGTTGATCATGTCAATATTTAAAAGGGAAGATCATACTATATAGTACAATGATAACTGCCTCCTTGAAAGGAGGGAGGCCTACTGACACGTGTCATCGCCATAGTTCATTCCTTTATTATATAAATTTGGTATATATATATATATTTTTGTGGGAAAATACACTAGAACACAGAAGATAAAGCAAAAAATACATTCATAGAAAAAATTACACAATATTTAATTTCATGATTCTTCCTATCTATTCTATTTCTATTAGTAATTAATATTACTTCTATTTGGTGATACTTTTGCATCTTGTTTTCCAAAATTTTTTTTACAAAGATTGCTGCTGGATAATTCCCTTTTTACTTATTTATTCATCTATATAGTAATAGATAGATTGATTGATGATAAATACACGGGAACTTTTCAATAGAAACAGGGGAACTCTAAAAATAGATTGTAAAAAGATCTGCATTTCAATTTATTTTTGAAACTTTAAAGGAAAAAATCTCAAAATTTTGCCATATAAAGTAGACAAAATAGGTATTGTTCCTAAGCCAAAGCTGTTCTACATAAAGAGTTACGCGTAGAATTGAAGAACATTTTTTAAAAAACAAAGTAATAATTTCTCTTTTTTTTTAAATAAAAGCGCGTTTTATTATTTTTGTTACACACGTGGAAAAAAATCATTAACAAATGAATAATCAATAAATACGAAAAGTGGAAAGGAAATAGTTACAATATTGTTAACTTCAATGCAAAATCCTTTTTTGTTCAAAACCCCGTACAAACCATATATTTTCTAAGTATAGACTCCTTCCCATCATTACCCTCCAAAGAAAAAACTGCCAGCAAATAAAAATCGTACTTGAAAGAGTAAAAGCACAAGATTATATTTACTTGAAAGCATAAAAATTTGCCAATTCTTTCTTTAAAGTCTGCCATGCCGAGAAAATAGTCCGATATGCTAATACTAATTACAGTCTACACTGTCTATAATAATAACGGATTAAAAGTTTGGTCCCGATTTTTTACTATTTGAAATCTCTTTCTATAACGGATATTGTATCTGAAAATCACTTCATATGACCTAAATAAACACTGCCTATAACGGATTCGCGTGATCTGAAATAAAATGCAGATCTCACAAATCTAAATTATAATTAATATTAAATGTTGTCTATAAAATCCAAAAAAAAATTAAAACAATTATTTGAAATAAATGACATAAGGTATGATGTAATGAACTAAAAGTATTGATGAAATGGAAAAAATGTTGATGATGATGATTTGCTGAATGAAGAAGAAATAATTTCTACGTCGAATTTTAATGAAGAAAATCAGGATGAAGAAGACATCGAAGAGACATCTCCTATTTCAAGTCAAGATGCTTTATTGGCTATTGAAAAAATAAACTTGTTTGTTTGAACAACAGTTTAAGGAATTTTACAAATGAGGAATTGAAACAGTTAAAAAATGACAAAAAGAAAATTAAAAAAATAGAATTCAATTCAACAAAACAATCTATATTACAGTTTTTTTAATATTAATTATTACTGTTTTATGTAATAATGAAATTTTTTTTATTCCGCATGACTTAATGTGGTACAATTTTCTATACCAGATTCTCTCTATAATAATAACGGACAAATTTCCTGGTCCTGATAGACAGTGTGGACTGTATAAAAAACAATTTCGATTATAAAATAACCTTTAAAAATCTTTCATTTTATGACTTAAAACACCATTTTCAGTAATTTTTAGACAAAAATTCAAAGTTTATTATAAAAATATAGATAGAATACAGACAGAGCGGTCATTGTGTTTAATTTATCATGTAAAATTTTTATTTTTTTAATAATAAAATAAAAGAAAAAAGATGCGGTTCTCTCAGAAAAATCAAATGATACCATCAAGCCATGCTAAATTAGCAGACGATACAAAACAACCTTGCTTTCCATACAACAGGGTCATCCTTTACTGTATATTATTTTTATATTAAATAAGAAACAAAAAGAAATTCAAAATTAATCAATGTGATTAGTTAAATTTTTTTTGTGCATAAATTACATGAATATTAGAATAAGTTTTGTATTCGTTCAATTCATTAGTTAAATTATCAACTAAATAATTATATTGCTCGGAAGTTATACCCCAAGAGAGTAACAATATAGGACCAAAAGCTTTTGCCAATAAAACCAAATCTTCCGCCATGATTTTACCCACCCCATCACCATTCCATGTACCCATTGGAAGTAATTTAATATTGTGATTAATATTTATTAAATCATTACAAGATGAAAATAAACCTTCGAGTTTATTTGAATAAGTTATATCTATACTTTTTGCTTTCATTATTTCAATCCCTTGAAAAGGAAAGTGAAAATGTAAATTAGAAACGTTTAATAATAATAATAATAATAATAATAATAATAATAATAATAATAATAATAATAGTAAATAAAATTGTTGTAATTTACTTACATGCTTCTGATAATTTTTTCGCTACTGGACCTCTATTTGAAGCAGGTATTTCAAATTCTGAACTCTAAAATAATAATATTATTATTATTATTGTAAATGGAAATATGTGTGTACATACATACACAATATTAATATTAATATCAATAATATTTACCTCGATATAGCCACCTGGTTTAGTGACTCTGATTAATTCTTGTATACAAAAATCCCAATCATCTATAGAAAAAGCAGTTATCATATTTCTTATAACAACGAAATCAAACGAGCTGTCATCATATGGTAAACCCTCTAGAACATCAATTTGTTCAAATTTCACATTAGAAGGTTTAATTTCTGATGGATACATTGGCGAAATATCAATTCCTAGGAATTCTGATTCGGGATAATCATGTCCCATCTCAAGCAAAAATGTCCCGGCACCGCACCTAATTATTATTATTATTTATTAGTATTTTCTACTTGGAAATATTTCCTATTAAAATAACAACGATAAATAGTATACTTACCCAACATCTAAAACTTTTGCGCCACCGTATCTTAGCAAATCATCTAAAGGAGAACAAAAATTTTTTTGCCAAATAAATCTTGATATATAATGTTGCATGTGCATTCTATCAATCTCTTCGTCATCATTCGGCAAAGAATATTTTGAACTTTCAAGATATCTTCTGCCATCTATATAAACATTGATTCTATCCGAACTTTTAGATGAACACAAAGATTTATCATCAGAAGATGAAGAACATGACAAAAATGATAAATTTGTACGGTTTTTATTTTTTTTATAATATTTCTTTACACTGATATCGCCGATACTAATGGTGCTTCCCATTTTGGATAGGATGGGTAAAAGAAAAAACAAAAAGATAAACGAATGAATGAATTAATTAATTAATTAATGAATTAAGAATGTATCCAAAAAAAATTTTTAAAAAAATATATACTCAAAATATTCGAATTTTATATATAATAATTAATCGGCCGAAACGCGGAATTAATGAAGAAAATAAATCTACTACATGTAGCCTAGTGTGGTCATATAAGTACATAATAACAACAATAAATCCCAAAAAACTCACAATAAACTACAATTAATTAGGCTTTGAATTGGTATTAATATTAGGATATTCGTTTTAGCTTATTGATTAATGTACAATTGCATGTTTAAAAGCTACATTAAGGCAACAAAATAATAATAAATAATGAATGAATTGACAAAATGAGGCATACTGGAGCATTCGTACTACTACAAAGGATTTCAAGGATCATCATAATCAGGAATTAATATCTATATTGATTGGTAGTACAATTATTATTTTAAATCCTTTTGTAGTATAAATGTTCCCAAATAAAAGACTGCCATTGTGTGATCCCATCCAATTAATTGATCGATTGTTTTCTAAATAACAATTAAAAGTCATTTGCAGTCCTGGAACGTTGGGAAGGGTAAATATTTTTCCAAATAATTAATTACGCAACTGGAAAATAAATTTTTTAAAATCTTTGGATTATTAACAAATTAAATTACTTCTTGATTATTCTTGATTATTCTTGATTATTCTTGATTATTAATATAAATATTATTATTAATGCAAGAAGTATTTATTTGTGAAACTACTAATACTAATAACTGAAATATCCATTTCAGAAATAACAATATATATATAGGTAGGTATACGTGTGTACATATTTATAATATATAAGTGACAAAAGTTCTTTTTTAAAAAACTTTTCTAAATAAAAAAATCTATCAAAATAATAAATCTATCGAAATAATAAATCTATCGAAATAATAAATCTATCGAAATAACAAATCTATCGAAATAATAAATCTATCGAAATAACAAATCTATCGAAATAATAAATCTATCGAAATAATAAATCTATAAAAATAAATTATAATTACAATGGCAAAAATTGAATTTTCAGACGATTTTGGATATGTAATGCATTTTATTATTATCCATTTGATTAATTTATTATTTTAATTATTTAATTTAATTATTTAAATAATGTTTTTAGGTTATCTTAACTGGAGTCGCATCCATTGTTTTAACAGTTTATCTTTCATTCAGTGTTGTTTCTGCAAGGAAAAAATACAACGTCAAATATCCTACTTGTAAATGTTTCTTTTAATTATTTGATTGATTGGTTGGTTGATTGATTGATTGTTGGTTAAAAGTATTTTTGATTGATTTTTTTAGTGTATGCGACAAACGAAGAAGCAGAAAAAGATAAAAACAAATTTATTTTCAATTGTTATCAAAGAGCTCATCAGGTACAACCAATCAAATCATCAAGTCATTTGATTTCTCGAAGAAATAAATAACTAAATTATAGGTTTTTTTTTTCTTTTTCAGAATACTCTTGAAACTTACCCACAGTTTTTATTTTTGTAAGTAAATATTAATTTTAATTATCATTAATAAATGAATAGTAAATAATAATAATTCACATACTTGTTTTTAATCTGATGATTAGATTGACTTTTGGTGGATTACAATATCCAAAAATCGCTTCTGTCGCAGGATTAATTTGGATTATAAGTAATTAAATAATCATTATTTATTATTTTTAAATAATTACAGTAATTTTCGTAATAATATCATTATGTTATCATTACTATTATTTAGGTCGTGTGGCTTATGCAAAAGGTTATCAAACAGGTGATCCAGTAAAAAGAGGTAGAGGTAGATTTGGTTTAATAGGAACACTTGGTCTATTAGTCACATGTATTTTAACTGGTGTAAATATGTTGTTGTAAATTGCATATATTGCAAGATTTATCATAATAATAATTTCTTTTTTTATAAATATATATATTAATATTAATAAATAATTCGGCATATTAGAGAATTAAACCGTTTTATTTTGTCATGGCATCCTAAACATTCGATTATAAAAAATAAATGTGTCACTGATAATTACTATTATAATTGTATCCGGTTAATTTTTGACCAGATATCCGGATTTAGAATTCACAAATAATAATAATAATAATGGATAATTAATTATCCGGTTAATTTAGTCACATGAAAATTTTTAACTGGTAAATTCAATCGTTCGTTATTTACAAAATAATCACACAAATACTAAATGATTACGTCAAACTTCTACACAGCATGGTTCCGGCCAAAGAAATCCGTTATTATTATTATTATTATTATAAATGGACAAAAATCATCCGCAAATCGCCAAATCAATTTCTAAATAAGGATAACACGCACCCAATCCACCAATAAACTTGGATATTTTCATGATGCTGCGCAAATTTGCGGATGTTTTTTTGCGGAAAAATACATGATTTTAATCCGCTGTAGCAAAATTGATGATGATCGGCAAAAACTTTTTTAATGCGGAAATTGTTGAAATACAAAACAAGATTTAATAATTTCACTTTTTCCAATGGTTTAAATGCTTGAAATTCTTTATAATCTATTCCTAAATCACCTTGTTGAAGAAAATTAAAAGCTGTCTCAATGGCAATTACAGCATCTTTCGTTGAAACTTTAGGCATAGTGTTACTCTCAACAATTTCTTCTGGATTAAAGGAGGCAATTATTTCTTCTTCTGTTACCATTTCATTATTTATTTGAAAATCATCAATGGTAATATATTCTTCTGTTTCTAATTAAGGGCAAATGATAACTGATTGATTAAATTATTAACATCATTTTTTTCTCTCTTCAACTATATTTCTTGAATTTTCAATTTCATTCTTAGGCATTTCATTTTCCAAAGAGAGAATCCAGTTTTCCTCCAACTATATTATCAATTTCGGTAATTTGGTCAAATTTCATAAATTTATATGTTGCATGAATCTGCTGCGATGAGACTAGTACATAGTAGAAAGACCCCTGTCAAAAATCCGTTGTAACAAGAAATCCGCTGGTGAGGTTTGACTGTAATAATAATTATATAAAAAAAAAATTAATATTAAATGATGGTTAACCGGTTAAAAAATATCTTAACTGGTTAACTGTTTAATTGCGGTTAACTGGTTAACAGTGCCAACCCCTAGTTTTTACATCACTCGGTGATGAAAAATATAATAAAAACTGATGATATAAATATTAATAATATTATTATTGATAATAATAAATAGCAGTAGTAATAATGAAAAGTTGAATTTTTGTCGCCCAAAGAATAGGTAATACTTACAAATGGCTTTGGGTCGAGTATTTTCCTCCCATGCAAGTGCTCTGACAATATTTTTATAAATCATTTATGTATTTTTCTATTATTAGTTGAATTAAAATAAAATAATTTTCTTGTTAATTTTGTAAATAAATTTCAAGTCATGTGCCCATTATTTTCGAAATTATGCATAGACAATTAAAATTTAGACGGTTACAATGGTGTAATCTGATACTTTATGACCAAATTATACAATGTTTTTTCCATGATGGAATGTCTGCATAGATTGGATTAAGTGAGATTTTTCTTTTTTTCATGTAGGTAAAGCTGTCCATGTGGATCATTCCATGATTTTGAAAATTGTCATGTTTGAAGAAATGCCCTAATTCACCATCTCAGGGTCCTTTCACAACTTGTTTCAGCATATTTCAGTAGTGCAGGTAGATGTGCAATGGGTGATTTCTTGGCATGGTGTTGCCACTTTATGCAAGTAAGCCCATTTGTCTTTGGTCATCATCAAGTTGTAGAAGATCTGAGAAAGGCCCTACACACTTATTTCTTTCTGAAATTCGATGACAAGGTTGTGGTATTGATGGATGTTTCTCACAGTTCACATTTCTGGTGGCCAGTATCTGGTTCTAATTTTGAAAATTTCTTCTTTTTTCAAGCATCAATGTGCTAGTACCAACACAAGCAGGGCCTAGCTATCTATTGAAAGTGGTATTTTTTAATGTACTCATAGTGTCCCTACCTATTGGGGGAAATATCAAAGCTTTCAGATCAGGGTTTCCAAATAAGATCAGGAGTTTGGCATTGTTTGGCTCAACAAAACCCACAATCAATCTACTGTAGTTTGTGTCTGTTGCGTATTTTTGGAGGAAAGAATCATTCAGGACAACCAAATCTGGAGGATGGGGAACCTCTTCTGGAAGTTTATTGCAATAGTGGTTCAACAAGCAAGTTAAAATGATTAGATGTGGCTTTTTTTATTTGATAATGTTTATTATATTTGAATTATTCAGATAAATTTTAATATATTAATAAATTATTTATATATTATATATATGATATATTGATAAGTACATCACTTCAACTTGTTAATGCTATGAAAAAATGAAATCATTGATTTGAAAAGGTAAGAAACAAATAATCCTGCAGTTATGTATGTATGATAACAATGATTATTAAAAATTATATATATTTATTTTTTTATCAAAAATCATTATTTTTTATTTAGTATGCATAGTTGACATCTGAATTTCAAAATGAAAAAAAAAATTCAAAAAAGTTATTATAATATCATTTTCAAGATATTTAAACTATAGTAGTCAGATAAACAAAAATAAATAAATAATTTAATACATAACAAGTGATAAGATTTAATTTATTCAGGTAAGTCATCTGGTATAGCCAAATCAATTTGTTTAGAATCTACAAAATATTTATCACAAGAGTGAATATTGTTTGTTAATTTTAATAAAAATGAAAATAATCAATAATTGAATGTTAATAATTACCATTATTATTACCAATAATTGTTACTTTATTGGAATTCACAGGTTGGGGAAGGTTTATAAAATTTAATAATCTGCTAGTATAAACTGCATTTGGATGAATTACTGCAGTAATTGTTGAAGGATCAAATTTTATT
>CAJVPN010002007.1:0-10653 GCA_910592215.1 Entrophospora candida
TTACAAAAGGCAAGAATATCTTTACCAGAATATTCGTCCATTTGTTAGAGATGAATTCAAAGATATTACTTGCCCAAAACCATTCTATATTTGCAACAAATAAAATAATTAATTACAACAATAATAATAAATAATATTTTAAAAAATCAGAAACTAATATTAATAAAATAATTTACCTCATTAAGAAATTCATCAGAAATATTCTGTGAATCATGTAGTTTTTTCAATGCCACAGTCATATCTTTATTAAATCTTTTGTGACCAAAATTTACACTTCTTTCACCATTTAACCAAATAGCTTTGTATATAGTTGCAAAACCACCTTTACCTATCTTTTCAATATTTCTTAAATCATTATAAGGAATCCATTGAAGATATTTATCATTAGCATACCCAGTTGCTTTAAGTTGTGTACTTTTAATCAACTCATCTAATGTTTCATTGCCACTAGTCCATCCTTTAGTTAATGGCTTTGGATCACATAATTGACACCATGCCCAACTAGTATTATATCTATTGCAAGTTGGACATTCCCAAACCATTCATTTCTTATCTTTGAATATTCATCATCATCATTTTTGTTAATAGAGGCATCACCAAGATGTTTATTTTCACTTAAAGTGTTTTCCATCTTTAAAAAATTATTTATTATATTTGTATAATTTGTCAAAAAAAATTTTTCTAAAAGAACTTTTTTTAGCCACAAATATGTAACACATAAATAATATATTTAGACCTTTAATAAGTTGTTAAAAAAAAATTAAATTTTATACCTGAATTACAGTGATTAGTTGATTATTACTAATGTTGAATACCAAAGACATGTCATTGGTGATGTAATTGATTAATGATACCTGACAAAATGTTTTTGTGGGCAGAAAATTATTTCGTCAAATTGACAAAATTAAAATGTGACAAAAAAGGAAAATGTGATGAAAAGGGGATAATATCCTTATAAAAAGGATATAAGTTAAAAGAATAAATAAAAAAAAAGGAACAAACAAGAAAATCATGAAGAACATAATAAATGAACTTGAACAGAGAAACAAACAACTATTAGAAGAAATTAACAACATCAATAAGAAAAAAGAAGTGGAAGTTGAAGACCTTAAACTAAAAATCTGAAAAGTCACTGGTTATCCTACTGACCCTTTTTGATACAAAAAACTAAATCAAAAATGATTAAATGAAGATAAATTAAGAATGGCTAAAGATCCTAATCATTCTAATCGAATCTTGAGAAAGATTGAAAGAGTTTATTTAGATAATATTACTATTGAAAAAATGTTAGGTGACCTCTGTGATTCTTCACAAGAATTAGCTTCAAAATGTGCTCAATGTATTTCAGAAAACAATAGGTTAGGTGTGAAAAAATTAACCAAAAAAACAGAGTATGAAAAGAAAACAGCAGAATTAAAGACAAAACAAGAGGAACTAGAAGCAAGGATAGAAGAGTTGGAAGATGAAGTGTGAATGGAGAAAGAAGAAGTAGAAAAAGCATTAAATAAAGCTATGGGGTGAAGAAAATGGCAAATGTTTGAAACTGTTTTAAAGCATAATGATGCAATGGGAAAATTTCTAGACTGAATAGACAGACCCATTGAAAAATAATTTGCTGGCTAAAATCAGGAAATAAACTGAAGGGATTATCTAGCAACCAAAGAACTACAAAAAGAAAATAGATTATGCAAACTTAAAAATTAGTAAGCAAAGTAAAAGAAAAAACTAAGGAGAAATTCCAAACTTTTATTGTTCAGAAAAGTAAGTAATTAGTATGAAATTAGAGAATATAGAGTTTTGGAATAGCAAAAGAAGATGAACAAGAGTGTGACTTTTGTTTTCTAGATTTTGAAGATCCAACTAATTTTAATTTCGATACTACTTCTGCCACTCATCAAATGGTAGCTCATAATACTCCTGATGGTTATTCTGACATCATTTTTATTTGTGGTGAATGTAAAAAGGATTATGATAATAATTAAAGATGGGCACTGCAATTAAAATGCTACAACTCTTGATGTTGCAACACAGTGTTGCAACATTATGGAAAAATGTCTTAAATGTCCGCAATGTCTGCAAATATTTTCCATATCCGCAATTATCCCCAGATAAAATTAAAGTTTATCTAAATAATGTTATTTCTAGAGTTATGTTTCCTAAGTCTGTTTTTAATAGCAGAGAAATGAAACATGGCATTAAATAAAAAGCTTGATATTCTATAAAAACAATATTTTATGGAACATTTACAATTAAAATAAAAATCCCTTAATATTAAGAATATGTGTGTAACCTTTAATGAATTTCACAAATTTCATTTTATGAATGTAAACGTTCCTGTATTTCATAAACTAAATGCCATGTTTCATCTCTCTAGTATTAATATTAAAAACAGTTTAGGAGTTTCAGATAATTTAGAAATTCATTTCATCAAAATTTACTTAATGGTTGTTAAGATATTCTGGTTGAAAATTTCATCTAATAATAATTGCAGAAAGATGTTGCAACACCTGTCCAAAATCCACAATAATTGCAGACTGACAAGATGATTGCAGCTCCCATCTTTAATAATAATACTCTCCCTTGATGTGAAAATGTGGTAAGTTAAAGAGAAATAGAAATAGATGCTTTTGTAGTCATTTAAAAGCTAAATCAACTAAGCCACTTTCTGACGAAGATCTACTTTCACAGGCTTTCAGTTCTCATTTAGAAAATAAAACTAGAGAACTAGAAAAAGAGTTACCAACTGCCAAAGAAGAATTAAATATTGAAAGAGAAGAAGTAGCCAAATTTCAAGAAAAGTCAGAGGAGTGAAACAAAAGACAAAAGCAGGAATTATTGGATAAGATAAAGAGTTTAGAAGAAAAAATTAAGCAACTAGAAGAGGAAAACAAGAGATTAAAAGAGCAACGAATGATCAATTAGTTGCTCAAATTGAAGTTAAAAAATGACCTTGATTGAAAATAAGAAAATAGTTTAAAGATTGAGGAAATATTTTCCTCTTATGAATTTAAATTCATTTCAACTATCAAAGAAAATGATAGTTATTTTCCTTTTGATAAAGTTAAAAAAAAATATCCTGGCTTTTGATATCTTTCTTATTGATGATTATCCAATGATAATAAAAAAGGCAGTTGCAGTATTACTGATAAAAAATAAGATTTACATTCTTCCTGATTACAAACATAATCATAGCACTACTGGATCTAATATCTATCATGTTAAAACTACTGCCTCTGATTTAAAAGATGAAGATTTTGCCAAAGCTGCTAATGAATATAAAAACAATATTTCAAAGAATTAAGAAAATTATGATGATAAATCTATTTGATGAATAGCAGGTATAACCTTTTTAGGTGTTATGATTTATGTTTTCAAAGGAAATAAGTATACATGCAGCCCAAAGTATTTTGACACTGTCATAAAGGGGTTACACATGTCATAAAGGGGTGTTACACTTATGTTTTTAATAGTGAGTGCCATAATTAATTTCTACTTTCTACCATCAAAATTGGAATAATTTTGACCATTGAAATCACCAAACCAATTTGGGCTGCATGTATAGAAATAAGATTATTTTCCTTTTAAGGATTTTTGCTTTTTGTTAGCAATAGCACACTTTCATGCTGCTTTCTTTTTCTAACATTTATTATTTTTTTTCTTCTTGGTAAATTTCACAAGCAATCCTTTCTTTTCTTAGATAAGTTTCCAATGCCTGAGTATCATTTATTTTGAAAATATAAGGAGCAATTTTTTACCTTGTTCTTTCTTCAAAATACTTCTGATAGTACTATAATTCTTGGGTTCCATAGTAGACCTGATGTAAATTAGCTTCATATTAATTATTATATACAGAGGTAATCCCATATAAAAGATGAAAAACAAATATTAATCACATTACATGGTAGCACAATTGTGATGTTAAAATTTTTGAGCCCTGAAAATTTTTGGTAATACAAATGTTCACTTTGTCTGGTTTTGTTGCAGCATGCCCCATATACAAAAAAACCACTAATCTGAATAAAGTTCCACAAAGATGCCTTCAGTTTGACTTGGTTATGTGATTTTTTGAATTGATTGCTTTTAATAATTTTTGTTTTATTTGATTTAATTTTTTTAATATTGATTTAGGATGTTGTTTATCATTGTCTATCTTTTCATCAAGATAGAAGATATTATTTTTATAACAATTGCTTCTGTCACTACCACCATGTTCTTTTTTTGATTTAGCTGTTTTTTTATCAAAACAATCAGCAATTGAATCCAATAAATTGACCATGTTATTTTTATCACTACCATCAACATTTGCTGCCACTATCACTGTGTTTTTTTTTGATTTGTCATTGTCTGTCTTTTTATCTAATAAATCAGTAAATGAATTCAATAAATTGACTATGTTGTTTTTATCCCTACCATCAGCATTTCCTGATTTCAAATTGTTACTGCCATTACTACCATGTTTTTCTTTTTTATTAAAAGTTTCAATTGAATTAAACAAATTCAATAAATAGGCAATATTATTTTTGTCTATTTTTTTTTTCAGATAAAGTAAATGAAACTGATGTTTTATGAGAAAGTGAAGAAGTGGTTCCGGGATAGATGGTACTTTTATTATTATTCATATTCAATATATAATTAAAATAAATTAATTACAAAAACTGTTTAATAATAAAAATAATTTAAAGAGAAAAAAGTATGCATTACAAACTTGGGGAAAAAATAGATAATCCCATTTTGGTCACAATTTTCAAGTATATATATAGAAATAGCGAAATTTTATATCGAAGATCAGTTCCGTGTTAAGGAATAAGTTTATTTGTAAAACAATAATTATTATAATAATATTTATCAAACGAATGTCTATAAATTCGTTCCATTGGAACAATAACTAGTGATGATAATCATTTGACTATATTCGAGTATCTAATGAATATTCGGCTACACACGAAAATTCGATACTACATACCAAATCAGTCAGCATCTTCATAACAGATAATTTGATAAAATGAATAATAAAGCGAGTAATTTGAGTAAAACGAATAAAACAGCGAATAATGAATGACGAAAAAAAAACAAATGATTTGAATAATAATTCTTCTTATTATTATAAGCAAGACTCGAAATATTAATATAAAAATATAATTAAACGGTTGATTGATTGTTCTTGCACTGGTCAAGAAGTTAATCTTTTCTTTTAAAATTAATATTATTATGACTTTTAAAAACTTTTTCATATGATTTATAATAAATTGATACCACAAATAGCGCACCACATATGTGAACCCTTACTCATGATTTTCATATGACTTGAGTATAAAATTTCCCCAATTTTACCCACTTAAGGACTTTACCACTTCCATTGGAATTATCCGGGAGGCTATTAACTATCCATCCTTTATCTTCTCTCACATCACTATCGGATAATTCGACTCGACCAAATTTGACTGATTTATCCATCTACTAAGGGACCTAACATGTATCTCGGCCTTAGGCGAGAAATTTATATGACGAATACCATATTTTTCATATTTAACTATTAATTATTTTTAAATAATCACATTCTTTATGTTCATTTACATTACCATAGTATGGTAATCTTTAACATTTTTTAGATTGACAACGCGAATAGTGTCCTAACACGTTTTTCCTTTTTCAAAAATATTCAAAATATAATTTTTTATATAACAATCAATAAAATATTTATTCGCAATAAAAAGAAAATCTGCTTTAATTTAATAAGTACATACTTTTTGGAGTGACATGCCCCCGTTTTAAGGCAAAGCAGCTTGTTCTTATTGTAGAATTTTTAAAATAAAATCGTAATTTCTAACTTTAAATTTATTGCATGACTTTATAGTAACTTTGGTCCTTGCTAATCCGAATAAAAGTTCCCGCACAAATGCCTTCGATTTGGTGTGATTTTTTGAATTATTTGTTTCCAGAAATTTTTGTCTTATTGATATTGATTTAGGACGTTGTTTACCATTGTCTATTTTTTTATTAAAAGCTTTAAATAAATAGCTAAATAAACGGTCCGTATTATTTTTATAAACATCAACAGCATTTTCTGATAGATTAAAATTGTCTGCTTGTTGTTTATCATTGTCAGTTGTTATATTAAAAAACTCACGTAAATCAGTAAATGAACACGATTTAGCATCAAGATAGACAATACTATTTCTATCTTTTTCTTTATCAACATATTTTTTATTTTTAAAGTACTCAGCAACATTTGCTAGTATATCCGAATTGCTTCTGTCACTATCATCGTGTCCTTTTGATTTATCATTGTCTGCCTTTTTTTTTGGCAAGTTAGTAAATGGCTCCATTGAATTGACTGTGTGGTTTTTATCACTGCAATGAACGTTTTCTGATACATTTGAATCTCTCCTGTCATTACCACCGTATTCTTTTTTTAGTTTATCATTGTCTGTCTTTTTACCAAAGAAATTTAAATTTTTAATAAGTGATTTCAATGTATTGACTATCTTGTTTTTATTATTATGTTTTTCTTTTTTATTAATAGTTTCAATTGAAGTAAGCGAATCTAATGAATTGAGAATATTGTCGGGGCTAGTTTTATTGTCTTTCATATTTAATATAATTAAAATTCTTACAAATAAATCAATTAACAGATATTGCAAAAAAATTGTTTAATTATAAAAAGAATTTAAAGAAAAAAAAAGTATGTAGGGAAAGGATAACTTCTATTCATTAAATAATTGTATAATCCCATTTTTCATTCTTTTAATAGGAACAATATCCGAATTATTATTGCTATATTAATATTAACATCTCGAAGGTCATTTACGTGTTAAGGAATAAGTCATTTGTAAAGTAATAAATAATATAGATGTTTAATCATCAATATTTATCAAACGAATGTTTCACAATTCTACAATTTCGTTCCATTGGATCATAACACTGGATTTATCAATACTCATTTCAGAATTAATTTGTCTAAAAAGGAATCTGCAGTTTCACGAAAAGGATCATGCCGAGTGACATGTGATCATCTTTTTATTAAACCTGATTTTTGAGAAGAAATTTTCATTTTCGAGAATGTTCATTTTAAACTTTTCTACCCCCAGAGATGCCTGATAGCCTTCCGTTTTTCCTCCTGCTGGTCTTTTAACTTGTAATATCACTCAATTTTCTCTGCCTTCTTCCGTGCTGTGTTGAGACCAACACGAATTTAATAATTATTTACAAGAAGAATAAGAAAAAATTAATGTATATATCCATATCCCTATTTTTTGTCGTCACCATTAATTATAATCATTATATTTTTTCGATCAACTAATGAGGGATCTTAGCAAACAATAAAAAGCTATTGCTTTTTCGGCCAATTAATGATAGGGACCTTGGTATTAGCAAACTATTACTTTGTAATTGGTTATATTGAGTAGGGTTTCTATTTGAATAATTTTTATTCGAATAATACGACTGATAGTAATAATATTAATATATGCTAATCTAATACAATTAAAAATTTTTTCTTTATCAGTTATATTTTTCTTTAATAGTCCTTGTGGTGATATTAATAGGCTTCTATTCGAATAAGGTTTATTTGTTTTGTTTGTTATGAATTCGGATAAAATGAATAATAAATAAGGATCTGTATTACGAATAGAAACTCTAATGATACTTTCCCCTCAGAAAGTCACTTGCCGATAAGAAAAGCATCACTTGTTAATTGTTATACAATGTACACGTCCAATGAATAATAAAAATCGCAACGATTATGACTTTTTAAATAAATTAATAATTGAATTGTTTATTAATTATCCAATAAATTATGAGAAAATGTTGTAATTGTTCCAAGAAAAGTTCCAACTTTTCTCAAAAGAATTCAAAAATATTTATTTGATTACACTTTAATTTTAATTAACACTATTTATACATACAAATGGTCAATATAGAAATAGATATACCATATGCGGAATCTTCTAAAAATGCTGCTAAAAAAGCAAACGAGGACATAAACAAAGAGCAACCGAAAAAAACCAAGTAAATATTTTACTATTTTTTTTTTAGAAATAACTTTTTTTTTAAATACCTAGAACGTCCTTGTCCAACTTCTAAAGGGACCGATCTTCAAACGGCCATTGTAAACTTTAAAAAACTTAGTGCTCCCAATCTGTTTAGGAAAAAAAAATAAAATATAAACAATGCACAGTCAAAACTGAATTAGAAAGATTCCTTAAAGATAAAGGTCTTGAACCTGCAATCCAAAGTGCTGTTAAAAGAATGACTCGAATTGTTTTTGAAGGCTCTCGGTTGGCTAACCAAACAGCACTTTATCACGTAGCACTTGGTGATCAATTTCAACACGAGTGGTGGTGCTTTAAAGTATGTGCGGCAATGTTTCCAAGATGTAACTACATCCAACCAAATATCCCTGACACCACCAAAGAATCCGTCAATAAATGACATTCGAGATGCCCTCTACACAATATTGATCTCGAAGAATGAATTGGACGAATAAAAAATGGATAGGTCAACTCCTCTCCCCTGCTGCACGGCAATATGTTACAAATTGTCAGAAACTACATAATAAAAAATCTCAATAATCGGCTTAAAATATGGATAAAATACAAATTATTTAAGATTCGTCAATTTCCCTTACCAAAAAAAAACATATTGACTCTGTCATAAACCATTTCATTACCAACTTGAAAAATCGAGATCCCCATTCTATCCCTTCAAATATTATTGATAATTTACCTTACTACACGCATTCAATATATTCACTCGAAAGTGTAGCAGAGATTATTCCAAAATCAAGTTCTTGATAATGCATCTGTAAAAGTAATAGCATCCTTTCCACCATTACCAATTATAATTAAGAATGTGACCCTAATCTCTTTACATTTCTGCTCGAATACTCTTTCCAACAAAAGTACATATTAGTTGATACTGGTGCTTTATATTTTATGTATAAATCAATTGAAAAAGAAGGAATAACTAATATTCAAAGATTCAAAACTGAATGAGAAACTTGGTAGATGGAGGGAGACATTTAATATTAATAAAATTACCACTCAAAATCGAATCTTTGATTACTCCATATAAATTGATGGTCTTGCAATATCAGTTGGACTGCAGAAAAAAGTTGAATATTGATTTGAATGGATGCAAAATATCTGGGCTGGATCCTGGAAGGATAGATCTGTTTGTAGCAGCGGGTTCAGATGAAAAAGTTGCGAGTTGTTCCAACAAGGAATACTGGAATGTTTGTTTGTGCTTGCAAAAAAATGAATTGTGATCGGAAAAAATAAATATCTTCAGGCTGTTATTCAAGGTGAGCAAGAACTTTGTTAAGTTAATTTGCAAGACATTGAATAATATTACTTTCATACCTTTCACACAAAACCTAGAAATTCCAACTTCTGGTGTTGCTAATGCATATGAATATGGCTCTTATCTCAATTACATTCTATTTTACCTCGATACAATCCTCGATTTGTATGGCGAACATCACTGGAGTCATTTACGATGTAAAATCTCTTATTAATAAACAGAAGGCCTTTGATATTCTGTGCAAGAGAATAACAAATGGTAATGATAATACAGTTGTTGCATTTGGTGATCTCATCAACATCACGCGGACATGCTCCAAGCCCCGTAAAAGAATTTTGCTGAGAGCTTTCTAGACACTGCAAGACAATGAACGTTGATGAGTTCTATGCTTCTTCAGCTTGTTCTTTGTGTGATAAACATCAAAAACTCTGATCTGCAAATAATTCTGTCTGACGCATTGGCATTGAGATGTTAATGTTGCCCATAACATCAGGAACATTCATTTGCACATGAGCATTTATAGAGAGAGACCTGATCCGTTTATAAGGGATTTTAATATGGTCTTTTTGCCAATTTCCTGCAACACAAGTAGGGGTATTCTTTTCTTTTGATTTGAAGGACTATCCAAACCTATCAAAAAGAAGTAGGTGTATTTTCCATCTGATGATTTTTCAATGATGCCAGCTGATGGAACATAGATCTTGATTCTCAAGCTCAGGTAAAAGCAACCTTAATATTGTTGTACATGCCTCTGAAATGGAGTTCTTTTTTTTAGGTAGCTATTTTTATTGTTTTGTTGTATCTTAGGGAATCTTTTTCAATACATGGTAAAACATCCTAGCAAGTCTTGTTCTAATCTTGCTGCAACCTTCATCACAAGGTGTTAAAAGAAAAAGGGCTAACTGTGTATCTAGCAAAACATAAAGAATGGGTGGCATTCATTGAACAATCACCTTACCTTTTTTATCTTTGGTGTTGAATAATTTCAGACCTGGGGTCTTGGATCTGATTGTGGCTGAGGGAACCCTTTGGAACATGATTCTCCATTTGATGGTTACAATGGTGTAATCTCATACTTTATAACCAAATTGTACAATGTTTTTTCCATGATCAGATTATGAACACCTGCATGGATTGTGTAGGTAAAGAAATGCATGTGGATCATTCCATGGTTTTGAAATTTGTCATGTTTGAAGAAATGCCTAATTCACCATCTCAGGGTCCTTCCACAACTTATTACAGCATATTTCAATAGTGCAGGTAGATGTGTTTACACTAAAGACTAGTGCCATAAATTATGATGATGGTAGTAATTGTATTTACAGCATATAAAAAGTGGTTGCAATTACCTTT
>CAJVPN010002008.1:0-10650 GCA_910592215.1 Entrophospora candida
AAACATATGTACTGAAAACCTAATTTTATTTAATAAAAGAGTGGAATTGAGCTATGGCGATGCCATGGATCAGTAGGGTGGCAGGTCACAGTTTTGGGTAGTGGGTCACACCACCATCCATGACTGAATCAAACATTGTACAATTAACCCATTCCAAGAATGGCATGATCATCATAAAATGTTTGGTCAGTCTCAGCAAAAAAAAAAAAAAGTTGTTTCACATTACGAATTAAAGTAATTTCGCCCAATTTCAGCTAATAACAAAAAATAAAAAAATAATTTTTGCCCAAAGTGTTTTGGCAATTTTGGCTACTAATAAAGAGAGTTTCGGCCAGAAACCTTAGTAGGAACTCAATGCAGCTATTAAACAAAGTATTGGAATATGTACCAAAAAACTATTATCTCGTACAATGTGCTGGTATGTATTGTGGATAATAGTAAACACACACACACATATAAATAAATAAATATTTATTTATTTATATAATTTTCTTCATAGGCAGTTACATAGATATCAAATACCTTGTTCATACTCTTCCATCAGTCTATTTAATTAACCATTTCTTATGTGTAAAAATACCTGTAACTTTCAATGATTTTGAAGATTTTTCTAAAGGAATAATTGATCTTATGAACTGGTAGATATGGACTTAAAAGACATATATCTCTTTGCCAGATATTTATAGTAACTGCTCTTGTTATTTCAGACTGATGTCCTGTTAACAGTTAAGAAGATTAATAAGGCTTGTGAAACTAAAAATGATGGAATACACATAACTCCGACACAAGATACACCACAAAAGAACAAGACAAGTAAAACTAAAAGAGTGACTAATGATGATAATGATGATTTCTCACCTTCACCAAGTCCTGGCTTGCCATATTTGAATTATCATCAAATTTGACCCTTTTGTGACATGATGTCTTGATCAGTGTTGCCTTTGAAACTCAAAAATTAGTTTAGGAAATTTTTGAAACTCTTCGAAACTAGTTTAGAAGTAGTTTAGAAATCATTTAGAAAATAATCAGAAGTTTTGAAAGACAACCCTACATTTGATTGCATGATAATAATATTAAGGGCATTAATTCTTGTATTATTCAGCAAGGCAAGCAGATAGCAAATAAAAACCATAAATTGATTTAATTTTCTATAGAGCACTAAAGCAAATAGTAGATACAAAAATAACTTTTTGTAAATAAACAACTATCTCCCCTTCTTTTGGTCTGAATGATATAGGACAGATTAAAGCCATTTGATTTAACATGTCTTGATTTGCATTTAAATGTCATTCACATTAACCATAAAAGTTAGTCCATGAGCCACAGCTGTACCATTAGAGCAAAGTCTTTCCAAAATGTCATCAGTCACACTGGTCGAAATTACATCAACCATTTTGGTTCATGTGGCAAAATGTTCACTTTAGCAAAAAAAATTTTATTGAAAAAATAAAAATAAAAGTAGATAGTAACCTTACTTTCTTTTCTTAATGTTTACGATTTTTCTTTCTTCTTGTAAATCTCATAAGTAATCCTTTCTTTTTTTTTAGATAAGCTTCAAGTGTCTGAGTATCATTTATTTTGAAAATATAAGGAGCAATTTTTTTAAAAATACTTCTATTGTGCTTTAATTCTTGGGTTCCCATGGTAGACCTAATGTAAGTTAACTTCATATTAACTATTTTTTTATATAGAGGTAATTCTATATATCACTTAATATTAAGAGGATAACAAATGGAAGATTTTAATAACCACATTACTAAATTTTGATCCCTGAAATTCTTGGTAATACAAATGTTCACTTTGTCTGGTTTTGTTGCAGTATGCCCCATATAACCACTTCAATCACTTTATTTCATAAGATAGTGATATGTAAATGCGAAATTCTTCAAGTCTATACAGTGATATGATCTTTTTTTCTCACATATCACTTATATAAATTTGTTTCAACTCAATATGTAAGTGTAGAATCCAACAACAGCATCACAAACAACCACAAGCAACTCCAACTCCACCATCTCAATCACCAATTCAAAATGATAATCAATCACCTCAACCAAATTTACCAACTCAACCACCCACCATCATCAGGAACACAAAGCCACAATACACCTTGAACATATTGGATAATGGCCAGGATGTTGTCAACTCCAACCCTGTCTGCCTATGCTTTGATTTGCACAAAATGAAAGGAACCAAGTGAGATTCAACCATTGAAATTTTTCCAAAACACCCTGGATGGAACCATCATCTTACATGGAAAAGAATCCCAGATCAAAATTATCAAGGGTTTATTTCCAACTCTGCCAAATTCCTCATATTTTACTCATCCATCAAGACATTCATTATATGGCTTTTTTCAAATCAGTATTAGAATTCATCACAAATATCAGATTTTGTATATTAGCAGTTCCATTGTAAATATTACTTTTAAAATTTTAAAATTTATAAAAATGAATAATCCATCAAATATTTTTGGAGAAATATAAATAAAATGTCATCATCTTCATAACTTTTAATCCAATTATCAGACAAAGTAGTTTTAAATTATAAAGACCTTTGCTTTTAAAACATTAGCGCGAGCTTTAAAATGATATCCAACTCTAATATCTATTTTGACAAGTTTAAATGTAATGCGTCCATCATTTCCAATTAATATTTTAATTATTTAATATTAATATTAATTTTAGAGTTTATCATAATAAATAAAAATATGGAACAAACAAAATCACCTGTAATCAATGAGGAGGATACTGAAGATGATCCATTAGAAGCATATATGCTTGGTATCTATGATCAAGTCGAGAAAGAAAGCAAAACTACTACTACACAAAAAGAAACAGTAATAATACCATGTTTTTTAAAATGGAAATTATTTCTGATTCACGATCCCGTATTATAATTATTGATATTTTTTCAATTTTTGTTATTGAAGATCCGTCGTGATGATATCGAAGACGAAGATTTTGTTGAAAGTTATGTGAATCATATGAAAAAGAAAGGAATAGAAGTTGGAAAGAGTCAAAAGCCTATGGAAAAAGATGAAGTAATATTAGGATTTTTTAATCAAGTCTTTTTCCTTTTAAAAATTTTTTGATTTGAATATTTCTTAAAATTAATTAATTAAAAAAATATTTTTTTATTTAGAATGTAAATTCAGATGAAGAAGTTTATGCAACTGCTCGTGCTATTGATGCACAACTTGAGTAAAGCCATTTTTCATTAATAATGATAAAATTTAATCAATAAATCAATTGCTAATTATATGTATACATGGAATACTAGGTATGATTCAGACGATAATCCTATTGTAGAGCAAAAACGCAAAGATGTTGAACCATTGGCACCAGTAGGTAAGATAATGATATTCACATATAAAACATCAAATATCAAATATAAATATACACACATATGCATCTTGCTAATAACATTATTACTATTATTATATTATTGTTGTTGTTGTTGTTAATTAGATCATTCAAAGATTGATTATATTGAAATTGAGAAAAACTTTTATGAAGAACATCCTGAAATTGCAAGTTTATCCGATGATCGTATTAAACAATTACAAGTTGAACTTGGTAATATAAGTGTTATTTTTATTTTATTTCGAGATCCGATTAATTAATCACGTATTATGATTTTCAATAGATATGCATGTATCTGGCGTCGATGCAGCAAAACCTTGTATTTCATTCGCACATTTTGGTTTTGACGAGGCTTTATTAGATACAATTATAAAATATGGATATTCTGAACCTACTGGAATCCAAAAACAGGCATTTTATTCATTTATACAAGTTATCAAAGAATATACACATATTTATTTATTTTAATTTTCAAAAAATTATATTAGGCACTACCTGTTGCATTATCTGGTCGAGACATTATTGGCATAGCAAAAACAGGTAGAAATCAATTTTGCAATTCAGAAAGTTGAAGCTGTTAATAATGATACAACAACATTAATAAATTCTTATTAATAGGTTCGGGTAAAACAGCAGCATTCATATGGCCAATGCTGATACACATAATGGATCAAGAAGAACTTAAAAAAGGTATTAAAAAGATTATTTTTTATATATGTACCATCACTATATACTAAATATTATATTTCAAATCCTCCTTATTAATCAGGAGAAGGACCTATTGGATTAATATTGGCGCCTACAAGGGAATTGACAAGTCAAATTTACATTGAAGCCAAAAAATTTGCAAAGAGTTACGGATTGAGGTAGAAATCATAGAATTTGATCTCTCATATACATATATATAAAATTGTTAGAAAAAAAAAATCCTATCGACGCATACACTACTGTCTCTCTCTGCTTCCCAAATACTTTGCTTTCTAATTAAATGCAGAGTTGCTGCAGTTTATGGCGGTGCCTCTAAAATGGATCAATTCAAAGAACTGAGACAGGGTAATATAGAAATCCTTGTTGGTACACCAGTAAGTTTAAGAAAAAAAAACCAAAATTTTTTTTTACCAATAACTATTATGTCAAAAAATTTTTTTTTTTGATGAAAAAACATTTATTTAAAATATTTATATATGAAATCAGGGAAGACTTATTGACATGGTAAAAATGAAAGCAACAAATTTCCGTCGAGTTAGTTTCTTGGTCCTTGATGAAGCTGATCGAATGTTTGATCTTGGATTTGGTAAATTAATGACAACAACACAAACGACAGTAATAATAATAGCAATAATGATGATAATAATATTAACCAGATATGTCATTATGATTCAACGTTACGTTGATATATCTAGAACCACAAGTACGATCCATATGTGATAATATCCGACCAGATAGACAAAGTAAATGCTCGATTTATTGATTAATTGATTTACAGAGATTCTTAATGTTGCTTGTTTATCAATTTATTTCTAATTATTTTTAAATACAAATATTATTATAAATAGCATTACTTTTTAGTGCAACCTTTCCCAAAAAAGTGGAAAAATTAGCTCGTGAAGTTACAACAGAACCTATTAGAATATCAATTGGCAATATTGGACAGGTATACAAATATACACATACGTATAAATAGATATTTAAAATTTCTTAACAAACGGGAATAACTTTTTTAGGCAAATACTGATATCACACAAGTATTTGTTATTCTAACCGATGATGGGTATAAATGGGACTGGCTAATTTCGAATTTAGTGGCACTTTGTGTTGGTGAGTGATCCTTACATATTATTTAATTTTAACCTCGTATTTAATTGCTCAATTATTTAATTATTTTTAATTGTTTATAAAAATAAAGATGGCAGCGTCTTAATTTTTGTTAGTCGCAAAGGTGGAGTTGACGAATTATCCCTGAATCTTCGACAAGCTGGTCATGAATGTATGTATTGTGATTTAAAAATTTGATCGATGGAATAGTTTTTTATCCTAATATTTATAAATTAAATTTAAAAGGCGGCGCTTTGCATGGTGATATGATGCAGTCAGAACGTGACAAAGTATTAAAAGATTTTAAGAATAGTAAATTTTCTGTGTTGGTGGCAACTGATGTAGCTGGTACGTGTTTTATAGTAGCTGTTGATAATGATTTGTTATTATTTTTATTATTGTGATAATTTTAGAAATTCATTTCTATTGTATTTATATTAGCAAGAGGTCTTGACATCAAATCAGTTAAGACTGTGATTAATTATGATATTGCAAGAGATATTGATTCTCATGTACATCGAATTGGAAGGACAGGAAGAGCGGGTAAATTTTGTCACCAACTATTTATTTATTTGATAATTTTAATATGAATGATTGATGATAACGGAAAATCTCTATTATTTTTTTACTTTTTTTTTTATTTAAAAATTTCATAGGCGAAAAGGGTACCGCATATACGTTTATTACAAAGAAAGAAGATAAATTTGCAGGTGATTTGGTTAGAAATCTTGAATTAGCTGGACAAATTGTCCCAACTGATTTGATGGATTTGGCAATGCAGGTAATTGTCAAATTTTTTTTTTTTGAAAAAAAAAAAAAGTACAAACGAGTTATATGTTATATTATTTATGGTATATCTTAAAAATAATTTATTAGAATAACAGATTCCGCAAATCAAGAAATATGATTAGAGGAAGACGTGGCGGAAAAGGTGGTCGTGGACGAGGTCGCGGTGGAGGTGGTAGCGGCGGAAGTGGTAAGTTGTTATGAATTATCATTTAGTCGGTGTTATTCAATAAAAACATTCAATAATTGTATATTTATATGTATAGGTCGTGGTGCAGTTGGTTCCAGTTCAAATTCTATTCCACTTGGAGGAGGAAGAGCAGGTATTGGAAGTGATGATGGTGGACGTAGTAGTGGCGGTGTACAAATACCACCTCCGCCGCATCTTGATGCTGGTCCTCCTGCCAAAAAGATTTTTTCAAAAATTCAAATGAATTTTCATAAAGCGACATCAGCTGAATCAGGATTAGGATTACTTAGATCAAGTGCTGCATCGTCATCGTCATCATTCTCATCGATAACTAATAATAATAATAATAATAATAATAATAATAATAATAATAATAATAATAACAATAATGTTGCTACTAATTCGTCATCATCATCAGCAACTGCTAATAGTAATACACAATCTCCTTCAAATCAATCACAACAATCTACAGGAACTTTACGTAAACGTCGTTGGGATTCTAAATAATGATGATAATGTAATTGAGTTTTTTATTTATATATATATGTTTTCATATTGGCAAAAAATTTTCAATATATAATTACTAATTTAAATTAGTCTTATTTCTAAGATTCAAAATTAGTTTACTATTACTATATACTAATGTTATTAATATTAATGATCATTATTATTATTATCAAAAATTTTGAAATAAATAGCGTTAGTATTAATGATATTGTATAATAAATTAAATAATGGTTTCAGGTTTAATGATATTTGTATAAACAAACCATCTACCTACACAGATAGTTTCGCTCGGATAAGTCACCGAGCTTGGAACGTTTTGTATATTATGGACATAAATAAATGTAGATTTCTCCTGGCATTGATGTATTAACCAAACCAACATGGATTTTTGCTCGTTTAACTACTTCTGATGCATACATCGCCTCAGTTACAATATTATCCTTGTATATCATTATGATTTGTCACTATAGCTGCAACATCTAACATTGCTGAACCTCGATCGCTCTTTCCAGAAAGAGATTGAATTTTGTACTGCGGGAAGGTGAAAATGTTTGAAAAAATGCTGCGATAGTTCTGATGTTCGGGAAGGAGGACCTCCAAAGACCACAGAACGAAAATACAGACGGACATCACTGTTAAAGTATCTATTTACTAACCAAAAATTTGGTTAATTGAAATAACAATCATTGTTTCTGATAATATTTTGATGCTTTTTGAAAATTTATTAAAACCAACTAATAATAGTAATGAATATTTTTTTGATAGAAATGGAAGGGCATCTCATTATATAATGGAATGATATCGTAGCAGTAGCAGAGTATCAGAAAATTGTTTGTTGATATCGCAAGAAAGGTTTTGATTATGACTTGAAACATAAAAAATTATCGAGGAAATTGTAGGTTTTTTAGAAGGATACACTATTTTTACAGATGAAGAAGTAATTTATAGTCATTCTCGTACTGTTAAAATTAAAACTAGCAACAGTTATAAAATATACAAAATATATCACAAAAGGATCAAAGAGGAATTGAGAAATAATTTTCAGGCTTGGGAATGTAATTATGTGAATAATTTCACAATTTTGGTAAATGGACTATTATCACTTGTAAACTCGATAAGTCGGACATTTATTTATATTATAAAGTACTTTAAACAATTGATTGCTGCGTTCGACTCATCGAGTTTAGATGTGTATCACTTGTAAAATCTTCCTATTAAACGGGAAAATATCTAGATATCCATATTAGTATTAGTATTAGTATAAAGTTTTGTTGATTGGATACATCCTCATAAAAAAAAACATGGAGGAAGGTAGTAATCATCTAAGAGAAACCAAAGATATTAACGAAAGAATTACTTTGAATGTTGGAGGCATTGAAGTATGTGAATATTTAGCTTCAAATAATAATGGCTTTTTATAACATTAATTGAAGTAATTATTAAAATTTTTATTTTTCCAAAAAAAAATAAAAGTATGTGACTTATATATCAACACTTACACAGTATCCAAATACACTCTTAGGCACAATGTTTCAAGAGAGAAATAAAAGTCTTTTAAAACCAACTGATAATGACAATGAATATTTTTTTGATAGAAATGGAAGAGCTTTTCATTATATAATGGAATATTACCGTACAGGTAAATATTTATGGGATCCATTTGATCATAGCCGGAAAGCAGATAATTTTAATATATCACGAATGGAACTTGAAAATGAATTGGATTATTTTCAAATACCTTTTCCAAACCAAAGATTGCGTGAAATTGGTTTAAAACATAGGAAAATTATTGATGATATTGTAAACGTTTTAGAACAAAAAATTTACAAGTCATTGGAAAATCTTGAAACATCTATTTCTTTTGGGTTTTCAGGTGATAATGCGATTTATTTCAGAGAACTTGAAACTGAAGTTAATATTAATAATTGTTATGATGGTTTTCATGCACTTGGTAACAATATTGAAAAGGAATTAAAGAAGAAATTTCCGGGTATAAAATTCTATTTTGATGATCCAATAGTGATAGAATTGAATTATGATTTTGTTAATTAATATTATTAATTGTACAATTATTTGTTAACTTTGATTGTTTAATTTATCAGATAGATTAAGCACTATATGTTATCATATTAAATTTTTTAAATTTTCATCTAAATATTTCTTATTCAATATAATTTTAACTATTATTATTATCAAAAGTATCAAGTTTTGTTGATCTCACAAAAGAACTTGAATTTGATTATTTCCAAATACCTTATCCAAACCAAAGATTGTACGAAATTGGTTTGAAACTGTCAAGGTTTTTTAGAGGGGAAGATTTATAAGTCAATAGATGCTTGTAGAAGGATACACTATTTTACAGATGATGATGAAGTTTATAGTCATTCTCGTACTTTAAAACTAAAATTTGCAACAGTTATAAAAATATATCGCAAAAAAATAAAAATTTTCGTGAACGTTTTAGTAAATATGTATATAGCAATATTATTATTATTAAATTTTCCCACACCAAAAATTAAGTTGATATTATTCCCTAAAAATATCCAAATATCTGTAACAATACTGATCCGATAACATTAATACGACATTAAAAATTATAACAATAAAAAAAAACATGGAGGAGAATAGTAATCATCAAAGAGAAACCAAAGATATTGACGAAAGAATTACTTTGAATGTTGGAGGCATTAAAGTATGTGAATATTTAGCTTCAAATAATAATGGCTTTTTATAACATTAATTGAATTAATCATTAAAATTTTATTTTTGAAAAAAAATAAAGTATGTGACTTATATATCAACACTTGCACAATATCCAAATACACTCTTAGGCACAATGTTTCAAGAGAGAAATAAAAGTCTTTTAAAACCAACTGATAATGACAATGAATATTTTTTTGATAGAAATGGAAGAGCTTTTCATTATATAATGGAATATTACCGTACAGGTAAATATTTATGGGATCCATTTGATCATAGCCGGAAAGCAGATAATTTTAATATATCACAAATGGAACTTGAAAATGAATTAGATTATTTTCAAATACCTTTTCCAAATCAAAGATTGAGTGAAATTGGTTTAAAACATAGGAAAATTATTGATGATATTATAAACATTTTAGAAGAACAAATTTACAAGTCATTGGAAAATCTTGAAAAATATATTTCTTTTAAGTTTTCAGATGATAAGATTTATTTCGAAAATCTTGAAATTGGAGATAACTGTTCTAAGGGTTTGCAACCACTTGGTAACAATATTGAAAAGGAATTAAAGAAGAAATTTCCGGGTATAAAATTCAATATATATTCTGATAATTCATTAGAGATAGCATTGAATTATGATTTTGTTAATTAATATTATTAATTGTACAATTATTTGTTAACTTTGATTGTTTAATTTATCAGATAGATTAAGCACTATATGTTATCATATTAAATTTTTTAAATTTTCATCTAAATATTTCTTATTCAATATAATTTTAACTATTATTATTATCAAAAGTATCAAGTTTTGTTGATCTCACAAAAGAACTTGAATTTGATTATTTCCAAATACCTTATCCAAACCAAAGATTGTACGAAATTGGTTTGAAACTGTCAAGGTTTTTTAGAGGGGAAGATTTATAAGTCAATAGATGCTTGTAGAAGGATACACTATTTTACAGATGATGATGAAGTTTATAGTCATTCTCGTACTTTAAAACTAAAATTTGCAACAGTTATAAAAATATATCGCAAAAAATAAAAATTTTCGTGAACGTGTGAAATCGTTTTAGTAAATATGTAAAACAATATTATTAAATTTTCCCCTTATAATATTTGGATTATCTGTATAAAGTAAGTTTGATATTAAATGGATATATCCCCCTAAAAATATCCAGATATCTGTAACAATACTGATCCGATAACGTTAATACGACATTAAAAATTATAACAATAAAAAAAAACATGGAGGAGAATAGTAATCATCAAAGAGAAACCAAAGAT
>CAJVPN010002009.1:0-10647 GCA_910592215.1 Entrophospora candida
ATAAAAAATGTTGAGAAGCCCAAATTGCCCAAACTAGTTTGGGCTTTGAGAAAACAGTTTGGACCAGAAACCTTAATGGTTATGTGGGAACATACTACAGGCCACAAACCATTTCACAATATTCCACATGATTGTCACCTTGTAATGTATATTCAGGAGGGGCAAAGACCTTCAATTACTGAGGACACACCCAAATTCTATGCTAATTTAATGCAAAGATGTTGGGATCCTAATCCAGAAAATCGACCTGATGCTGAAGAAATTAATAGTATTTTGAGTAAATATTATTCTCATCCTCTAATGTTAGATGAAATAAATATTATTGATTTTGCAGAAGTTAAATGCCAAGAAATTATCAATTCAGAAAAATATTTGTATTTGTCAGATGAAAAGCATATTTACAAGTCATTCACTGAATGAAGTGATTGAACAAGTTAGTAATAACAATGGTAATTATCATCAATTATTAATTTTAAAATTCAATAAATTATCATATTTATAGATTCTAATCAAATGAACTTAGATATTTAGATTTATTTAATTATACACCGGTTTTTTTATTATTATTATAAGAAAGTATTTTTAAAATTGCCAATTTTTTTTATTATTTAGATATTTACATATTTTATTGCATGGTATATTTTGTCTATCTACTTTAAGCTCTACATTGTTCAGTCCAATTATAGAGATTGAAACTAACCACCTAAAAATTTTCAGTTAACCAGTAAATAAACAGTTAACTGGTTAATGATCATGACTTAATGACTTATTTAGTTAGATCATATGAAATTAAATTGGTTTCATTCAAACCATTGTGGTAACTAAGGCTCCAAATGAATCAATGAAATTCAAACTGAATTGAATTGAATTGAATCATCTAATTTTTGATTTGTCATTTGAATCTAATTCAAATTGAATTCAAATTGTACTTTGATTTGATTTAATTTGATTCGAATTGATTTGATACAAACTGATTTGAATATATAATTTGAACTGATTTGATTCAATTCAATTCGAACTAATTTAAATCTATATCATTCATTAATTATATTTATTATTTAGATTTAATGAATTTATTAATGAATAGTGCAACTGTAAATTGTATTACTTTTTTATTTGTCATTACGTTATCATTATTGTTATCAATTAATAATAATATTAACGAAACTACTTTACTTAGTGGCCAAAATTGCCGAATTTAATTTGGGCGAAACTAATTTTAATGGTTGAAATTGAACGAAGTTTTTTAAAATAAAGTAGATTGATTTAGATACATGTATTGGGCGAAACTACCTTTTTTTCAAAAATAGTTTCGGCCACCATCGCTAAATAATATCTTTTATCAACTAAATTAAAATATACACAATCTTGTTTAGCAGATAGTTTGGATAATTAGAAAAAAATTTCCAAAAATCCGTTATTATTATATTAATACAGTCACAGCAGACCACGCCACAGTGGACTATAATTAAATTCTTGTCGCAACAGGTTTTTAAAATTTTTGCTTCACACAAAACCATATAAAAATCCGTTGTTATAATAATAATTGTGTGTCCTGTTCATCCGCTATGGCAAGGTTTGACTGTATTAGTATCAAGAAATCCGTTATATTGAGAAGAATTTTATTATTGTTATTGTTATTATTATAGTTTTAGTTTATTATTATTAACCTCGATCCATTAGTAGGGTTGTTAAATGGAGCATAATGTTCTGGCATCAACCCGGAGCAACCCATGGAGTATTAACCCAATACATTTAACCCAGGTTGGGTTAGGTTGACCCTTGCTCCACTATAATATGAATCCATTAACAACCCTATCCATTAGTACCCGTTAAATCGAGGTACACTAAATTAAGATTCACTGTGTAATATAAATTTAATATTAATATTAAAGGAATTCGGTTTGATTCGAATCGATTCAATTCGTTCAGAGCCTTATCTCTGACAATAATTTTATTACCAGAAATTCTTTGTATCTGCCTGAGTTGGAAACGTTCAAATTCTTAATATATTTAGCTTCATACCTTCGGGGCTTTACTTTACTAATATTTTTTGGCCATACGCTGGTCTTAGATATCTTATTTCTAAAAAAAAAGAAAAAGAATTATACATCTGTACTTAGCAAAGGTGCCCCCTTGGTAAGATAATATAAGAGAAAATTAATTATGTATGGGATTAGTATGTATTCATTGTTAGAGATAGTAATAAATTTATTGTCATTATGAAAATATAAAATTCGAAGACAACAACAAGGACAAGGACAAGTTCAAGGATAAGTGCAGTTTGTTATTTATTAAATGATGATGATAATGATTATGGTAATGATTATGGTAATGATTATGTTATGATGATTAATACATGAAGTTAAGACGTTATTTATACATGTTAAATGTTAATCATCTAGCTCTCTGATCCCTTAATCTGTTCTAATTAAATATATTTCTTAAAAATAAAACAAGATTTTTCTTTTATCAATAATTCCAAGTTCTTTTAAGTGAACGAATGGTTTTGAATTTAGAATTAAAGAAATATTACAATTTAGAAAAAATTTCCGTGAGTTAATTATTTTATTGGTTTATACCCATGTGATTAGTGTAACAATATTTATCTAAAAAATTTTCCCTTAATCCTAAAGATGAATTTTTCAGAAATTAATATTAGCGTATCAGAAGGATTAATACCTAAAGCAATCCGTAAAGAATCATTGTATTTTAGCGACAGTAATATTAGTGGTGGTGATGATGATGAACAAAAGCCACCATATATTTTTGATATAGTGGCAACTAGTTCATATTGTATAGTATCAGGATCAAATAATGAACTCAGATATTATAATTACAGACAAAGCTCAATCACTCTCGCAGAAAAATGTTCATTTCATTCGGATATTATCACAAAAATAAAATTGCATGATGATCAATTATTCTTTTCTAGTTCGAAAGATGGTACAGTTGCACTATGGGATTTGAGATTATCACATCAAAGACCTGCTCAAATGCTCCAAGGTAATTTATGATTTATTTATGTGTGCATGATTACAAATGTAATAAATTAATAAAAATATATTTTTAATTTAAAGCAACAAAAAAAGAACCATTATTATCTTTTGATTTAAACATTACTGGCAAAGTAGTAGCTGCTGGTACTGAACTATCGAGTGGAGGAGATGTTAAAATATTATTTTGGTATTTATCACAAGTAATTTTCTTTTTTTAATTACTTTTTATTAAAAATTTAAATTTATTTACAGGGATTTGAGAAGTTCTAACAAAGTTAGTGCAGAATTTACTGAATCACATAGTGATGATATAACACAAATACAATTTCATCCAACAAGCCCATCTAAACTATTATCTGGATCAGTTGATGGTCTAATTTGTAATTTTGATTTGAAGAGTTTTGATGAAGATGAAGAGTTAATTAGTGTAATAAATTCTTGCTCATCAATCAATAAAGCTGGATATTTTGGAATTAAAGGAGAAAATATCTATTGTCTAACTCATAATGAAACATTCAGTCTATGGAATTTCTCTGAAGTATGCATACTATTATTAATTTGAATATGTTATGAATAATCTATATTTTCAATTAACTCCTTTTCTTCTAAAATGTTTTGCTATTTAGGGAGAATTAATATCAAATATGGGAGACATTAGAACAGACCCTAATCAAAATGTTGTTGAAATTAATTATGGAATTGATTGTCAATTTGATTTGTCTACTAATAGGCTATATCTTTTATGCGGATCAAACAAGTAATCATATTAATACTATTCAGAAGATTGATTATTCAGTTACTAACAAATTCTTTATTTTATATGAATATTAATAATATTATAGTGGAGATATTAGTATTTTAAACGTAAATTTAAATGAATTACAATTATGTCAGAAATTAAATGGTGGACATGATGAAATTGTTAGAAGTGTTTATTGGGACCTGAGGGTAATAATAATGAATGATAGTATTCATATAAATTATAAATTATTGTAATATAAAAACGAATCTATTAATGAAAATCAATTTATATTTAGACAAACATCTTTATTTCTGGTGGTGAAGATTCAAAATTGTGTTTATGGAGTTCGTCTTAAATGCACTTATTTAATATTATTATTCATATTCAAAAGTAAAATTTATTCTGATACGTAAAAAGTTTATGATTCTTCACAGTGTGTGAATGACGTCATAATCGCGTATTTAAATTATAGCTTATATCTCCAATAATAAATATACCAACAAACAATAAAATAATTATATTAAAAAAAAAAAAAAATGTCTTTTAAATTAAATGATATTGATGATGATGATAATAATAATAACAATAACATTCGTTCTTCTTTCTCAAATTTCAAATTTTCTCCAACTTCCTCAATCGACTCTTTGGAAACAATGCATTCTTCCAAAATTAAAGATGATAAAAACATGAGCGAATCTGATCGTTCTAAAGAAAATGTGCCAAGGTTGAAAAAACATCTTGATGTTATAACAGGTTAATTAACACTTGATTTACTATCAATAATCATCATTATTTATTTACAGACGCTCGTATTTTATTACTGTTGTAATTATTTTGATTATCTTGATTAAAGCTTTTGTTAAAGATGTTCACGATAAATTAAATAAGAATCCAATTGATAATAAAAAAGATATTGAAAATTCATTACAAGAAATAATTAGTAATGTCGATAAATTTCAAAATTTACAACAATTAACGAAAATTTATGATTTTGCGGATGAAATTGATGAACACGGTCAGAAGAATAATTGCTACAACTAATAAAATATTATTAAATTGTTTAGAGAACGTGATTTTTTATTTTAAATAATCTATAATTTCTAGGCGTCAATTTCTGGAATGCATCAATTACTCTGAAAACAGCAAATGCTTCGAGCGAAAAAAAAATTGATAATGAAATAATTGCTATGGGTAATAATTTGAAAGCAATCACACTTGTATGTGTTCGAGATTAATATCGCTTATTTTTTTTTTTTTTTGTAGTTAGGCAAGTTGGATTTGTTATGATCCAAGCAGGCGCGATCTCGATTAGCGAATTGAAAAGTATGTATAATTTATTTGATTACATTTACTTGCAAATGTATTAAGATTCGATTTTTTTAATGGTTCATTTTAGATAAAATAAAATTATTGACACTTGCATCAAAAGTTGGTAAAGCATGGTTAGGTGAGAATCATTATTTTCAAGAAGTTAAAAATATTTTTTTATAAGATAATTATATATTTCATATCTAAATATATATAATTAATATAGATTGTGGAAGAAGTGACAAAGCTGATGAAGTATTAAGATCTGCGAATTTGGTAAATTTGCTTATTATTTTTCTTTTTACAAAGGAAAGAAAGAAAAGGTTGACCGATTAATTTATGCAGATTGAAGATTCGATTTTATCTTTACAAGAAAAAACCGCAAAGGATCAAAATTCAAAAGCTGCAGCTTTGGTTATTTATTACGCTTATCGTGTTGAGGCGGTGATATATGTTTTCCTTAATCTAATCAGTATAGTATTTAAGTAGTAATTAAAAATCATGACTTAAACGAAATTTGTTTTTTTACATTAGGCTTGGAAATTGTCGAATACTCATATTGCAAATTTAATGTTACAAAATGCGATAGATATGAAATATTTGAATAACGTTACAGAAAATGAGGTAATTTTATAAAAAAAATTTCAAATATTTGAATAAATATCATCTTTCTTACTACTTTTTTTTTAGATTATTGTTTTATGTCAAGTGTGTTTTACGATTGGACATCAAGCATCACGCGAAGGAAAGATTAACGACGCGATAAAATGGTTGAGACAATGTCACGAATTGATTTCTGATAGAATTTCCATATCAAACTCGCATAAATCAAAATTATTAGCAAGTATCATTAGTTCATTAAGTCATTAATCAATTATGATTTAGAAAAGTTGCCATTTAACAAGATAATAATAATGATAATTTAATTATAGAGCAATACATTAAATATTTTAGGTATGTTTTTATCAACATTACATTGATTTTGTAAAATTCGATGAATCCATTTAATTGTTTTTTTCAATTCATGTATAGCTACTTGTTATTTAAAAAATAGCGAATATGATGAATCTAATTTGGAATTGGCAGAAAACTCTTTAAATCTTTGTTTGGAGGTATGATAATGTTGATAACAATCAATAATTAATAATATAGGTAATATTATTTATTATTTATCAACAGGAATTTCCAGGAAATGTTATGGCAACATCAATAAAACTTAAGTTGATAAAAAAAAAAAATCTTTGTTCTAATATATTCGAAGAAGGTTTGTCACCTCACAATTAATTGCATCATGATAATGATAATGATTTTTGATTAAATTTTTTCCATCAATTAGCTTATTTTCAATTAATGAAAGCTGCAAAGATTACAATTGACGATTTGAAATTGTGAGTGGGTATCCGTCTTCCTATAAGCAACCAAATATTAAATAATTAAATGAATTATATAAATTTATTTTATAGATTGTTGAATGATGCTTATTTTGTTAGCGAATTCGAGTAAGAAAAAAGAATGTTTTATTTAATAAATTATTTTAAAATTTGTATTAATTTTTCACTAATTAAAAAAAAAGTACAATGATGGCACTTAGAGGTATGGATATACTAATTGAAGAACGACTTTCCGATTTGCGAAATATTCGGTACATCGAAAAAGCTATTATTACAAAGTTTCATATTATTGGAAACATCTATAATTTCGAGAAATTGGAGGTGGAAGATGACATTATTCGAAGTGCTGAAATCACACTTGGATGTACGTTTTCTTTCACTTGAATTTTTTAAGTTATGATTTTTTAAGTTGTGACTAAATTGCTGCCTTTATTCATTTTGAAGTTGAACAGCGACATGGAATAGTACTCGGTCATAAAGTCAAAACTGCGTGTCAATTGGTATTAAATTTATTAGTTTTTTATATATAGCATTTTTTTCTATATATATATATATTTAATTAATAAATATTAGATTCTTTGGCAAAATGGTGACCGAAATTACGCAGTGAGTGAGCTTTCTTTTTCTATACCTCTCTGGTTTTTTGAATTTCAAAAATTCCATCGACTATTTTGAGAATTTCTAATTCTTCAAAAAAAAAAAAAAATAGAATCAAAAATATGAGCCTGCAAAAAAATGGTTTACAATCGCGTATAAATGGTTGGCAGATAATGAATTAAATAATCGAAATGCTGCAATATTACAAAGGTAATAACAATGACAATAATGATAAGTAAAAATTTACATTTATCTATTTTTTTTTGATTATTATTATCACAGAAAACTTGCGATCTGTTATCTTGAAGAACAAGCATTTGCCGACGCTACAGAAGCAGTTCATAAAGCACAAACACACGAAAAAAATTCCGCGGCAAATTTTTATATATTGTATCATATCTCTATGGAAAAAAGCCAATTTGATCAAGGTGACAAACAATTCAATAGTCTTGATTTTGTCATTATCTTAACGTCGTACGCTAAAGATTTGCTTTGCCGATAATGATGAATTAGCAATTCAATATTTACATGACATGTGTAAAGGTGATGGATTTCAAGGAAATATGTTGGCAATGGTGGCGAATAATTCATATCAAAAAAGTAATAAAGATGTTTTGGCTGAAGCATTGAAAGAAATCCTGATCAAGTATCAGAATGGTGAAGATGTTGCTAATACCGATATATTCGTTCTTCTAAGGTATAATCAATCATATTTTGCGATGATATATATATGTGTGCTTGTTTGTTGTAAAAAATTTTATGATTAGTAATCGATTATTATTGTTTGTTAGGTGTTTGATAAGAATGACATTGAATTCTTTGTCCAATACTGATGCCGAAAGGTTTTGTTGAACGTTAATTTGTTTATTTGCATTTATTATTGGCATTTGCGAATTTTCTAATCGATTGATAATATTGATTTTTTAGTTCACTTAAAGAGTCCATTTGTGGATATTTTGAAATAGGTAATAAAAATTTTAGTTGCTTTCGAACATTTTATCAACTTTAATAAAAGCACAATAATAAAACTGTTTACATTAGCGCTAAATATATTAAGACCCAAAGAAGATTCCGATAGTATAAATAGCGGTAATATTAAAGAAAGAAATCAAACGGAAAAAAATAAATTGTTAAAAGATCTTGAATGGCTTTATAAAACCGGTAAACAAAGAGAATATACAAAGTAAACTTTTTCAATATATTACTTTACAAATTTCTTGATTATTTTAAAAAAGCTTGGAATATAGGATTAGAATTTTGTCAAAAATCAGAAATTGGTAGTGATTTATATGCGATTAGATTATTTAATGTTTCGCACAGTGTTAGTATAATAATAATGAATACTCTATTATTATTTGATGGCAAGATAAAATGACAATTACACCCCTCTACTCTTTCTCCCTCACCCTCTCCATTTTTTCTCTTTCCCTTAATAAATAGTTTCTTTGTGAATATCCAGAAGAAACATCAGAGATTGCAAATGGAAAAAGACTATGTATCTTTACATCTTTATGTGGACAGTTATTTCTTTCAAGGAATGAAAAATACATATCAAAAAAGGTACAATAGCTATATTATTAACGTATCGGTTCTACGAATTATGACCAATCAATAATATTATCAATTACTAATAAAAACAGAAAGAATTATTGGAGCAAACAATTTTAAATATTGATAAATACAAAAAACTTAAAAAAGTCCTGGGTAAAAGAAAAAGAACAACTGATGACGATGAAGATGAAGATGACAACAAGGATAACAATAACGATCAAAATAGCAGGAATAACAAAGAACCATTAGCACAAAATGATATGGTAATCATTACATTATTTGAATTTGAAGCTAAAGTTAAATTGGGCCAATGGGATGAATTAATGAAAATATTAGATGTATGTGCGTGTGTTTATTTCAATTATTGATTAAATATTAAAGCAAATGAAAAAAACGTGTTTTTAATTTTTAATAACATATTATTGAACAGTCAGTAGAGGCTTATGATTTTGAAGTGCCGTCAAGAATATTTGAAAGAATGGCAGAGCTATTGATAATTGAGAGCGAATGTCCCAGTTCAGGTAAGTAAAAATATTTCATTGGAAACTGGACTAATAAATAATAATAACAATATTATTTATTATTATTATTATTATTATTATCAATGGGATTGGAAAAGTAATATTTACGACCTTACAGGTTGGTTTGTTATTTTTATGGTTTAATATTCCAACTTATAATCAATATGCCCCACTATAAATAAGTAATGCTTTTTATAGGTTTTGTTGGATTCCTTTTTGAAACATGAACAGATTGATATTGTACAATTCTCGAGATGGTTTAGAGTATTAATTATTACGGCATTGGCTAAAAAGAAGCAAGAATCACTGCAATATTTTCAACAAGCTTTAGATATAATAAATCAAGAAAATTCAAAGGTACATCTGTCATGTGAATGATTTTTTTTTTTTTGCGAAACAACATTTTGGTTTTCTATTCTTATCATTTAGTATCCCGAAGAAGAGATTCAATGGTTAATGGTTAGCGCATGGAATTGTGGAATTGATTATTATTCGTATGATGTTTGTTAAAATTCTTGACGATTATATTTTTTAATTTGTTTATTTGTAATCTAAAAATAATCACGAAATTTTTTCTTTTGTAAAAAAAAATAGTGCTAATGATTTTTCAAATGCAAAAAATTGGTGCGAAATGGCAATTGCATTTTGTAAATTCCTTGGGAATGGATTATTATACGAGGAAGAGGTTATTAGGATTAATTTTCAATTATTTAAATAGAAATAATACAATATAAAAAAGGCTTATTAATTTTTCTATTAAATTTTTTTTCAAAGATGCGAAAATCTTACGGTGAAATAATTAAAAATTGTGATTCGTAATAAAAAAAAGCCTTGCATATATATATATTATTACAATATAACAAATTAGTTATAACAAATAAATTTAAAAATAATAAAACTTTATATTTTATCATTTATTTGAATTGTTTATATTGTTTGGGTAGAACCACTTGAGATGCTTTTTAATTTTCAAATCCTAAAAAAAAAATATACCAAAAAAGTATATACATATGTCTCCATTCCCCATGTTAGTGATGTAAACCAGCTGAGCCAGCTAAAAAAAATTTCTTTTAACATTCATTTTTACGTCCGGAACTTTAGTGCAGAGTTCAATGGCATAGACACTTAGTTGGGTGGGTCCATCTGCATTACATAGAATGACAAAAAATAATACAATACTCGCAGTAGAATAAAAGTAACAGTTTGAGTTCCGGATTATTAGTAAGCTTAATTCGAACATTATTTAAAAAGAGTTAATTCATAATGATCAAAGAAAGAAAAATAATTTTACGTTTAAATAATGCAAGTTCTCGCAATTCTCCAACTTGCCAAATATAAAGAACTCATTTTCTCCCTCCAAACACAACATTTGTACTGCAACCTTTAGACCATGGCATTATTTTATAGCTTGAAGGTAGTAGATACATAAACTTAAAGTTTATGTATCTACTTAGCCAGGCTTAGAGATGTGACATGCGCATGAAAAAAAATGCAATGCGCATTGCATGATGCGCATAATGCGCATGATTTTTTTTCAA